>CAWUFW010006409.1:1075000-1157982 GCA_963921515.1 Calotriton arnoldi | reverse complement strand
CGATTCCGATTCGGGCCGGAAAAAGCACCGACCGACTCGGATCCGGAAAAAATACCGACCGACACGTACCAGTGGCGCCCGACACGCCAAGTACGATGCAAGCCGCGATAAATCCGACCGACACGTCAGGAAACCAAGCCGACCGACCGACCCGCTCGGAAAATAGCAATCCGGCCGGAAAAACACGCGAATCCAACCGACCGACACGCACCCGGAACAAATCCGACCGAATCGTACCCGCCAACTCCAACCTGCAAAGTACGATGCAAGGCGCGAAAAACACGACCGAGTCGGACGGAGGACAAGCCGTACGACCGACACGCATACAAAACCGAGCCGAAGCAACACAATACACCGCGACCGACGCGTACGCAGCATACAAAACTGCACAAACACAGCGTGAACGAAACGGAAAACACCGTACGAGACCAATGCAGGGTCCGACTCGGTCACAAGAACGTTTCCAACATACACAAACAGCACAAAGGAAAAATCAACCAAAAAAAGCCCAAACAAGCAATTACCAAGCCAATAAATACTGGGGGGGGGTGGGGACAGAGAACAAAGACACACCAACAACTCCACCTATATAAAGGACACAAATCACTACCATGAGCCTTTGCAAATGCCATTCCACTGCCAGCACCCAAGAGAAAGCAACCACACACCCACAGCTCATCCCTCACACAAGCCACACACCAGCAGCACACCAACAAATACCTACCTCACATACACCCAGCACAACACACACCCACACACCCTCACCTGCACACCAACACACACAGCACCCACTATCACCACCCATCACCATGCCCCCCAAGAAGAATCCCAAGTTCCTAGATAGTGAATTGGAAGTCATGGTAGACGAGATCCTCAGGGTGGAGCCACAGCTGTTTGGCACTCTGGTCCAACAGACCCCCATGTCGCAGAAAACCAAGATGTGGGAGAGGATCATCAACAGGGTGAACGCCCAATCACCATGTCGGCGCACAAAGACCGACATCCAGAACAGGTGGTATGACGTGCGCAGGAGGGTCCGGGAGCTGCTCAAGAAAGACTACCACCTGAGCCAATACACCGGCAGTGGCCCTCCTGCCAAGCCAGTATACCTCAGGCCCTGGGAGGAGAAGGTGCGGGCCATCCTTCCGCCAGTGAGCGTATATGGACTAGAGGACATCCCAGAGCCTGGTGAGTACACAACAAATGTACACAATAAACTGCCACAAAACACACACATCACTGTCAAGGGGAGAGTCAAACCATGCACTCATAGCAATTACACAGCAACTAGAACAGAATCATCCCAAAATGTGTATGTCAGTCAGATAAACACAACACATGCCATCAAAAAAGTCACATCCAACTGTGCCAACACATGTACAAACACAACCACAACTACAGCTAGGCAGTGGCACAAATAGAACTAACACACACATCCACACATGTAGCCACCACAACAACACCAACACACAGTGAAGACCACTCAAAGGAAGGAATTCTGTGTATGCTGGCCAAGTCAGTGTAGCCAATAGCATCATGGGAGTCGCACTCACACATATTGCCCCCCCCCACAACTGTCCCATCAACACCACCCTGAACCATGCTCACATCACAGGGAGTGGAGAAGGACTCACAAGATGGCTGACACTGGCTACTGCTGTGGGGAGCACAAGGCTCTGCTGCCAACTGTGCACCAACAAACAGCAGGACACCACTGACTGACATCCTGAGAGACAACTTCCACTCCCTGCAATGCAAGCACGTTCCATGGTGGGATATCTGGCTGGCTGGGTGGGAAGGGGGACTTGCAGCACTGACTATAGTCACCAGCACCTCCCCTCACACCCCCCCAACACAAACTCCACAGTACCCACCTGGTAGAATGCAATGCCCTCCATCCTAACACAAGATCCCACAAAGCACCACCACCCTGGGTTATGTTGTGTGAAGCACAGGGACACTCTTGGGACTCTTAGCCAAACAACTGCCAGGACAACACTCCCAGCCATCCTGTCAGCACAGCCAGCCCACCCCACAGGGAAGCAGAGTCAAAAGGAAGGAAGCATGGGCATGCCGGGAAGGGGGTGGAGGCAATAGCATGATGGGAGTCGTAGTCACAGACATTGCTCAGCCTCACAACTGGCCCATCAACACCACCCTGAACCATGCTCACATCACAGGGAGTGGAGAAGGACTCACAAGATGGCTGACACTGGCTACTGCTGTGGGGAGCACAAGGCCCTGCTGCCAACTGTGCACCAACAAACAGCAGGACACCACTGACTGACATCCTGAGAGACAACTTACACTCCCTGCAATGCAAGCACGTTCCATGGTGGGATATCCGGCTGGCTGGGTGGGAAGGGGGACTTGCAGCACTGACCATAGTCACCAGCACCTCCCCTCACACCCCCCCCAACACAAACTCCACAGTACCCACCTGGTAGAATGCAATGCCCTCCATCCTAACACAAGATCCCACAAAGCACCACCACCCTGGGTTATGTTGTGTGAAGCACAGGGACACTCTTGGGACTCTTAGCCAAACAACTGCCAGGACAACACTCCCAGCCATCCTGTCAGCACAGCCAGCCCACCCCACAGGGAAGCAGAGTCAAAAGGAAGGAAGCATGGGCATGCTGGGAAGGGGGTGGAGGCAATAGCATGATGGGAGTCGTAGTCACAGACATTGCTCAGCCTCACAACTGGCCCATCAACACCACCCTGAACCATGCTCACATCACAGGGAGTGGAGAAGGACTCACAAGATGGCTGACACTGGCTACTGCTGTGGGGAGCACAAGGCCCTGCTGCCAACTGTGCACCAACAAACAGCAGGACACCACTGACTGACATCCTGAGAGACAACTTACACTCCCTGCAATGCAAGCACGTTCCATGGTGGGATATCCGGCTGGCTGGGTGGGAAGGGGGACTTGCAGCACTGACCATAGTCACCAGCACCTCCCCTCACACCCCCCCCAACACAAACTCCACAGTACCCACCTGGTAGAATGCAATGCCCTCCATCCTAACACAAGATCCCACAAAGCACCACCACCCTGGGTTATGTTGTGTGAAGCACAGGGACACTCTTGGGACTCTTAGCCAAACAACTGCCAGGACAACACTCCCAGCCATCCTGTCAGCACAGCCAGCCCACCCCACAGGGAAGCAGAGTCAAAAGGAAGGAAGCATGGGCATGCTGGGAAGGGGGTGGAGGCAATAGCATGATGGGAGTCGTAGTCACAGACATTGCTCAGCCTCACAACTGGCCCATCAACACCACCCTGAACCATGCTCACATCACAGGGAGTGGAGAAGGACTCACAAGATGGCTGACACTGGCTACTGCTGCGGGGAGCACAAGGCCCTGCTGCCAACTGTGCACCAACAAACAGCAGGACACCTCTGACTGACATCCTGAGAGACAACTTACACTCCCTGCAATGCAAGCACGTTCCATGGTGGGATAACTGACTGGGTGGGTGGGTGGGTGGGAAGGAGGTCTGGCTGTCAACCAAACACAATCAATGCAGACCATGTTCACACCCCAGAGAATACATAGAAATGCCCAAATAATGCAGGACAATGTGCCACACCAATATCAACCCCTGACTGTGACGACTTAGGACAATACAATGTACAGGCCCGCACCCCGAGGCACAGTCACAACTGTCAGGTGTGTCAACCACTGATGCCTGCAGAAACATGACATACATTGTTTGTGTCTCCCAAAAACAGGTGATGATAGGGACACAGCAGCAGACGCTGAGGAGTCCCAGTCCCAGGCTCAAGAGGATGCCGAGCTCACTGGCGTCGTACAGCCTCTGTCCTCCTCGGACGATGAAGAACAACCTGGCACATCCGGTGCAAGTCAACATGCTGCACCAGCAGGACCACCAGCTGCAGCACCAGCAGGTCCACCAGCTGCACCCCTGCACCCACCCCTCCAACGACTGTCACCACGAATACCATCCCTGCCGACATGGACAGAATAAGGAACAACACCAGCGCAGTGACCCTGGACCAACCTGGGGCCATGGACACCACCACCACCACCAACCCCCAAGGTGGACCAGGGTTATCTGTGCGTGCAACTGCACACACTGCACATGTCAGCAGGGGTGGTGGGAGGGGTGGGAGACAGAGGTCGCTGCTTGCAGACGTTGCTGGTGTGCATGAAGACCCACAACTGGTACGCATAGCTGATGCGTACCAGTCCAGCACCGGAGAGCTCAGCCAGGTAGTGGGGCTCCTCAGAGACATCAAACAGCAGCAGGCTGCCCATCATGCCCGCTTGGACTCCCACATGTCCCATGTGGAGTCACACATGTCACGTGTGGACTCCCACATGTCACGTGTGGACTCCCACATGACCCGCGTGGAGTCCAAGTGGGATGTACTACATGAGATGACGGCGGTGCACAGGGACATTTTACAATGCCTCCGCCAGATGAACAGCAACCAGTCCACACCTCCCTGTGTGCCAACAACATCTGGTACCGAACAAACTGCAACTGCCACAGGGAGGGAGGAGGACTCTGGCGGAGAGTCCCCTGCACCGCAGCAGCCTGCACTTGAGGGCCCCCCCCAAGAAGAGGGGTCGTCCGAGGAGGGGAAAGTGAGAGGCTGATGGCCAAGCGCAACTCCCAGGAAGCCTGAACCTGTTCTGGATTTTCGCCTTTGTGCACAGACTGTTCACCCTGTTGATGGCAACACTACTCCCACACATTGCATGGGGAGTACAAGTTGGAACAATGTGTCAGACAACTGTGGCCCCGATACTGGGGATCCTGTCTACCTGGACTTTCTATTCATCTAGGAACTTGGGATTGCAAGATTCATGTACAGCACAATCCATCCTATGCACTATTATCACAGATGTATCACAATAAACACAATAATACACCATACTTGCCTCTGTCGTGATTCCAACGTGGGTACTGTTATGGGGATGATGAACAACAAAATTACACTGTGTATGCGAACTGCAACAGCAAGGACAACACAGGCATGTGAGTACAGGCAACGTGACACATATGAGGGAGACACACCACCAGGGCTACACAACACATACACACCTAGGCCATCTGACTCATTGCCTACACTGATGTTGCCAGGGAAGACGGTGCAATGCACAGACACCACACCCATTCCCAGTTGTAGTCAAGTAGCCCACAGGTGCAGTAAGCAAATGGCAGTCAAATGTGTGACCACAGACAACGCACATCACTAAGTGAAGCACAGGTTTATTACACAGTAGCAACATGCCGTAACCACTACAGATGCAAGGTAACCCCACCTGGTAGCGGGCACACAGTCAACAACTGTAGACAGAAGGAAGTCCATGGGTGTGGCGCACATCACCTGTAGGGACACAACAGCTACCAGCCTGGATGTGCAATCACGTTGTCGGTGGACACAGTTGACCAAACGAATCTGAAAGTACCCTGTGAAGGACAGAAATGACACACAGTCAAAAGCAATGGAGTACAGGACAGAACAGCAAAACTCATGCACAATACATGTTACAAGATACCCACCCAGAACCAAGTTAGCATGTCAACACTGTTGGGGAGTACAGCCCACCTGTCACCACACATCGCAACACACATCCAGTCAAGTAGCCCATGGACACACTCCAACAGCACCAGAGCACCACCCACACATCATGCCAACTCACATCATTGACATGACACCTCAGGATACTCACATTCAGCTAAAGAAGTTGGTGATGAGCTGTGTGCGGACATCACCATCACCATCATCATCATCATCATCGTCACTGGCATCGTGGTCCAGGCCAGGATCCTCCACAGGTGGCGGATGTTGGTCATCGTCATCCTGGATGAGAGGCAACTCCTTCCGCACTGCCAGGTTGTGGAGCATGCAGCAGACGATGATAATCTTGCACACTTTCGCAGGGGCATATGGGAGGGACCCTCCGGTCTTGTCCAGGCAGCGGAAGCGGCTCTTCAGGAGACCAAAGGTCCGCTCAATCACTCTCCTGGTCCGACCATGTGCCTCATTGTAGCGCATCTGGGCAGGTGTCACAGGGTTCCTGAGGGGTGTCAGCAACCACGGCATGTTGGGGTATCCCGAGTCACCTACGGACAGACAAGTGCACATCAGCTGACTTGGAAAAGTGGGCGGAATACTACAGATCAGATCACACACAATGGCACAAAGTCAGTACACACCGACAAGCCAGGCACGCTGGTTCTGCATCTGTGCCATCAACCTGGGGATGCGACTACTCCTCATCACAAAGGCATCGTGTGCTGAACCAGGGAAACGGGCACACACGTGTGTGATGGTCATGTCTGCAAGACACACCACCAGTGCATTGACCGAGTGGTAGTGCTTGCGGTTCCTGTAGGCCTGCTCCTGGGCCTGTGGTGGTACCAAAGCCACATGTGTCCCATCAATGGAGCCAATGACATGCGGCATCCTCCCCAGGGCATAAAAGTCACTCTTCACGTCAGTGAGTCGTCGCAGTCTAGGGAAATAGATGTACCGGTTCAGGAAGAGCAACATTGCCGCCAAGAAATCGCGGAGCACACGGCTGAACATGGTCTGTGACATCCCACCAGCAGACGCCACAGTATGTTGGAAGGTACCGGTGGCAAAGAAGTGTAGGGCTGCCATCACCTTCACCTTGGGGGTCAGCGCTGTAGGATACGGCCGGCCAGGCTGCAAATGTGGGGACAACTGCACTGCAAAATCCTCAATCAGCTGCCTGGTGAAGCGGTACCGTCGGATGCTGTCCCGTTCCACCATCGTTGCCAGGTCTGGGAATGGCCGATGGACAGCAGGAGCCCTGCAGTGCAGAGGAGAAGTAAGCAAGATCGTCAGTCACCCCACATATGCGGCATTGAACACACTCAAGATCCCAACATACATCATCATGAGGCACAACTACATGAAGTGTGCAGTACCGGAACGACATGTATGGTACATACATGGCCAACATCTGTCAACACGGTCCTACAGGTGGCATCAATTTGTCCCAGGTTGGCCCATTGGATATCATGATGCTGTGTCACAGTCACCCCCCAGTGACATGTGAGGACAGATGTGCCCCAGGCACCACAGCTCAACGACAGGCACATTCCCAGGGACCCTGTAATGCCACATGGACACTGGCATCACCTGGAGTATCATGTGTACACCACAACAAAACAAACATGACCCCCACAGGTAGTGGCCACACTTGCCATGGCAGGAGAGCCATGGACGTCTGTGACACACACGCACAACATCAGAGTCCATGCACACACAACGTGGATGTGGAGACTGTCTCCCATTGTGCACATGAAATCAGAGACATTGTAAACACTACATGCACAAAGACTGTGGAGGGCCATCACTATTGTGCCACTGGGACACCCTGGCTCAAACATACCGTCCCACATGGGACTCACGGGGTATGTGACATGACATACACAAACACCACTGTGAAATGTGACCATGGCACATGCACAGATATGAACAGTTGCACATCACAGTGGTCACGTACACGTAACACCCAGGATCCTGTCCCCATTAACACGTGCACAGCCTGGGGGTGGCTGCCCACAGGTGACACCCACAGGACAACATGTACACCAACATACACACAATAGGAAATGCAGCCTTACATGCCTTATGATAAGGTTTGGACAGGCTGTCGTGATGTAGGTGTGCCCCTCACTCCCTGGGAGCTATCTGTGGCTGGCATATGTCCATCTGAGACAGGCATGCTGACATATGCCAGTCACATGTACAGTGATGCGTTGAACAGCAATGGACCGATCGGTGCCTCCGGCCGGCCCATTGCTTTCAATGTGTGCGGGTACGCGTTGTACCCCTGTGCGCGTTGTACTGCAATGGACCGATCGGTGCCTCCGGCCGGCCCATTGCATTCAATGTGTGCGGGTACGCGTTGTACCCCTGTGCGCGTTGTACCTCAATGGACCGATCGGTGCGCACCCATTGACAATGGGCTTGCCTGGCAACGGACGCGTTTTCGAATATTCGAACGAGTCGGTTGCTGGAAAATCAGTTGGTCACCCACAACAATGTTGCAAAATCATGTATGTCATGAAGTTGAAATTTTGAAGGATGCTGTGGGCGTGTTTTGGTGCTGCTATTCCATGGATTGGCCAGATTCAGAAGATGCAAACGACTTGGACCTATCACTTTGGACACAAGGGACAGTATCTGCCTCTCCAGCACATATATATTGCTGCATGTTCCCCTGAGAGCCCACTTGCCTGCACTACATGCTCCAGGACGACATCTGCCACTGCACTGCTGCTGTCTCTGCCCCTCTGGACCCTGCAATGGCACGTACTGTGGAGAGAGCCCCAGCCTTCAGCCTTGAAGAGAACCAGGCCCTGCTGGACAGCCTACTTCCACAGTACAGCAAGCTGTATGGGACACCAGGGGAGCAGGTGAGTGTTCTGTGCACTGCCTTTCTGAATGTGCATTTTGTCTGACTAGCAAGGCTGAGAGTCAGCACACCACTGGCTAGCAGGCTCACTGAGTAGTTGTCACCCCCCATAGTGTGTAGTGACTTGCACTGGACAGGTATGGTGCAGTGACAGTGCTTCTGAACAGGGTTTTACTCCCCATGCTATGATACCATGTAGTGACTTCTGGAAAACTGTCCATGGGCAGCCGTGCACTGCCTGGGTACACCATGTGCCCCTGTGATTGCGACATGTATATGCAACTGTGTCATGCACGGATATGTTGCATGTGTAGTAATGGCCTTATCACTTTGTCATCCTGACAGGCTTCTGCCCATCGGAAGCATGAGATCTGGAAGGACATCGTCCGGGCTGTCCGGTCCGTGGGGGTCTACAAGCGCCGGATCCGCAACTGCCAAAAGAGGTGGCAGGACCTTCGGGGCTGGACCCGGAGGATTGCACGGGTCCAGCTGAAGCTGTCGCCTCCTCGCAGGAGGGGCGGAACACGGACCCTGACCCCCCACATGCTCAGGATCCTGGCGGTGGTCTTTCCAGACCTGGATGGGCAGCTGAAGGCCAGAGAGCAGCAAGGAGGGGGTGAGTCAAAGACTGCACTGTGTACTCTGTCTAACATGTTATGTGCCCTCCTCGGGCCAGGTTGAACTGCCACAGTACAGCAGTCATGTTGTCCAGGAGCCATGTCCCTCTATTGTGCACTGCCCACTCCTCATCTGATACCCAGGTGTGGCCCTTACATGCAGGGAATCCTGTCACTTAGGACTGTGTCCTTGCAGTTTGCTTGACTCAAGGTGGGAGACAGCATCTGTTTCCCTGACTCTGTGGTGGGCATCATGGGTGGGTCCATTGCTTACACAATGCCTGTATTCTGACATGTATTCAGCGTGTTACTTTGATCTGTGGTCCAATTGCTGAGCTGATCCACCACATGTGGCTGGGGTACCTGGCACACACCCATGCTGCGGGTGGGAACAATGTTTGGGCCCCAGGAGTATGTATATGACGTGTGTCACACATACTTAGCCAGCTGCCTACAGTCCAGGGCTCATCCCTCATTCATGTGGGGCTGGACAGTCATGCCTACTCCAGGCCATACAATACACTCTGTACTCCCACTCCCGTGTATCAGAGGACACATTGTGCACAGTGATTTGACCCCTCAGGTGTCTGCCTCTGTGTCAGTGTGCTGTGGATTAGTCGCCAGGACTGCTGTGGAGTTTCTTGGTAGGGGCTCAGCATGCCACTGGAGATGTGACCATAGGAGACGATGCTTGTGTGACACATAGGTGTCTGATCAGCTGCCCATGCAGACTGGGGCATGTAAATGTGAAGTTCAGGCAGCTGTTCCCCATGCACAGCAGAGTGTGAGGGGCTCAGGTTCAGAGGGTAGTGTCACAGGTCTCCCATATGTCCAATAGGTATGACCTGGACAGATGAGGGTTAAGAGGATGTGTTGTGGGGGGATGTACATGTGCACTTGTGCAGCTCCAGGACTTGCATTCCCCATGACCTACTATTGTGACACAGTGCAGAGTGTTGTTGTCTGGCTGCAAAGTCATACATCACTGAGACAGTGATGTATGACTTTGCAGTCATGCCTCCGCCATGGCATGTGTCTACTGATTGGTGATCCTGCAGGGGAGTGACATGTGCTACATGCACACCATAGTGGCGCTGGCTATCAGGACATGGGTGCATCATGGTGTCTGTCGCTGGAATGCATCACATGCATTTCCTATTTGACTCTGGGCATCCCTTACATCCGTGAACCTGTACTGACTCAGTGGCAAGAGCTGTGATGTGTCCACACCGTGTCCTCTGCACTGTCCAACTACTGTGTACTTGGTGCATGTGTCAACACTGGGGTGTTGCAATCCAACAGACACCAGACAGATGGGTGCAAGGCCATGTGGGATGTGAGTGCCATGCTTGGCATCAGACTGACAATTGACTTCTCCTGTTCAATTAGGGCACTTTTAGCAATGTACAACTAATGATGCCAGGGCTTGCTCTGTAATGTGCTGTGCTCACAGTGGTGTGTGCGTTTGGTGCAGGTGACTGATGTCTGTCTGTTTCCCCATTGTTTGCAGATACATCCACGGCCACGGAAGGGGACAGCTCCACGGACCAGGAGGAGCCAGTGAGCCAGACTGGGTCAGCAGCCGAGGAGTGGTCGGAGGGACCCAGTGGCACGGAGGGCGAGGGGAGCCACACCGAGGAGTCCTCAGCACCATCCACCTCAGCTGAGGACCAGAGCAACTCGGAGGATGACTCCCTTGTGGAGGCGGGTGTCAGCAGCCACCACACCCCAGCTAGTGTTGCTGTCCCCGCCACCACCAGCACCACCACCGCCCTCCCATCGGCTCCCATTCCCCAGGTCCGTGGAGGCTCCCATGTCCGGGAGCGTGTCTCCTTTGGGCCAGGCACCGCACCCCTGCCCCTGTGTCCCCTGCTGCCCTGAGTGAGGAGTCTGTGTACCTCCTTCGCCAGCTCCATGTAGGGCAGACAGCCATGCTGAGTGTCCTCCATGCGCACACCGCGCTGTTGACTCAGCTGGTGTCGTTCATGGAGGGCATCTCATCGGGCATGTCTGACCTACAGAGGGGCAATAGGTCCATGGACTCCTCCCTGACGGCAGCAGTGTCCCTCCTCAAACGGTCCCTCACCCCTCCTGCCTCTGCTCCATCCACACTCCCCAGCACCTTACCCATCCCAGGCACACACACACTGGCACAGGCACACACCAGCACACACACATCCAGCACACTGACACACACGCCAATGACAAAACGCACACGCACGCACATTCAGGGGACTGAAGCCAGACTCACAGGGGATGGGGCCCTGGAACACACACACGCATCCACATGCACTGCGCAGTCCTCAGTTCCCTCTCCCTCCAAAGCACCCTCCCTTGCCTCACCTGCAACCCCAAAGTCACAGCAGCTCTTCCTCTGTGACCTCGGCCTCTTCCCCACCGATGAAGCTGCTCCAGCATCCCGGGGGAAGAGGAAGCCCACCCACACGGAGCAGAGTGCCCCTCGCCCCCGGACACCCTCCCCCAGGCGCAGACGGACTGAGGCCCCCACCCGCAAGTCCCCCCGGAGTGCTAAGAGCAAGACCCCGCCACCACCCTGCAGCTCAGGCACAAGGTCTCCGTCCTCCATCCCTCAGGCCCCCACTGCACAGGTGCCCCCACCACACCCTGCCCCAGGTTCCCCCACCCACAGATATACCATCCCCAAGATGCTCCGGCCTTCTCCCCTGCCACTTGCTCTCCCAGCACCACACCCCCCGCTGCGCTTGTCTGTGCCACTGATGTGGTGAGGGTGTCCCCCCTCTGTCCAACCCACCTTGCCTGTTCCCCATTCTCCTCCCCTGGAGGTAGGCACTGCAGTGGAGTCCACTACCGCCCTGTCTGACTTGGGCACTGCAGTGGCGGACCTGTCCACCCCATCTGCAGGGTCCACTGCAGTTGTGCCGGCACCCACGACATCTGTGTCATGCCCCCCAGTTGTGCCGGCACACACCATGTCAGACACCTCCACTGCAGTTGTCAGTGGCTCTCCTGCACCCACCACCCCTTCCCTGACTCCCCCTGGTGAGCCCTGATCCTGTCCCTGCGGTGCCTGGCCTGCCCCCCGGTTGCCCCTCCTAGTGGATTGTCCCTGGTATTGTGCAGGCATGCGTAGGGTGACATCTGCCAGTGTCACCCTGTTTGAACTTTGACAATGGACTGGCCATTGGCCTTTGCTCTTTTTTCAGGACTTCGTTTGGCCTCAACACATATGCTGAATAAAGCAACTTTCTTTTCTCTAGTGCTCATGCTACAGATGTACATGTTGTTGGTGCAGCTAACCATGCCCTTGCTGCAGTGATGGTGATATCTGGTCTCATGATTATGAAGTGTTACTGTGCAGGAACCCATGTGGTCCAGGGGGAATGTGTCCTATCATGTGGTGTATCCATGTCATCAATAGCAGCATCTGAGGGTGTCATGTGTTCAGTATTTGGCAATGGGTTTCCTACTTACATTGGCAATTTCATATCTGTGGCTTCCACCCCTGCACATCTGTTGTGCCTGCCATCGTTGCATTTGTCTACTTCCCTGACCGTGTTGCCATCTCCACTGGACATGCAGGTTTGGGCATCAATGGGGAAGGACTCATCTGTGTTGTCAGTGCAACATTGCTATACAAGTGTGTCGGATCTGTGCTGATGATTTCGTTGGCACTTCCATGACCAGGCTGATGTGACAGGAGCCTTCATTTGGTGCTAATTGTTGATTGTGTGACCAAGTGCTCAGCTGACATGATGGGGCCCTACTGAGGCAACATATGGCACAGCTTTCCTCACACAGGAGTGGAGTCCCCTCATGGCAGTGTGTACTCCTGTGACATTGCCTGCGCCCAAGGTGTGTGTTGTATGAGCATGTCTGTGTGTTCACTTCCGTTTAGCTGTGCATGCTGGGATCCCTAGTGATGTTCCTGTTTGTGATGCTTGCTGAGTTGGCCTATGTTCCCCCAAAGTCTTCTCCCTGGGTTCTCTGTGATGTGGGTGCATGGCACATTACTGGTCATCAGGGTGTCACCCATAGGTGTGTTTGCTGTCAGGGCTGAGTTTGTGTGCAGACGCAGATGGGTCACAGTCAGGTTTCCCCTTGGCACTTGTTGTTTGCACCTGTCATGTGATTTCCAGTTTGTGTTATCTTTCAGTGATTGTGACATGTTGTGTGTGTGACTGCTGCCACTCCTCAGGGTCAGAGCTGCAATGTTGGAAGTTGTCTATGTGTGTTCTTTGTGGGTGACCTTGGCTTCTTCATTGGTGTGTGACTGTGGCTGGGATCCCATTGGTCGGTGTGGTATTGCCGTCATGTCCATGTACAGCGTAGTGTGCAGTGTGTCAGACATTCAGGAGTCTTGTTGAGTGTCCATGTGTGATGTGTTTCTACACCTTGGTTCCCACCCACCACCCTGGAATAGTCATGGGTGCATGTGCAATGTCACCAGTGCATGTGTACTTCACTGCTGCACATTGTTGGAGGTCGAGGGGTGTGGTGTTGAGTGTGTGCAGATGAGAGTTGTTGCCCGGCTAGGCCCCTGCCTCCATGTTGGCCTTGGCTTACTGGCCATGCTGATTGATTTGTGCTTGTGTAGGTGTGATGGTAGTTTGTTGCTCAGGACACCTGACTGTGGTTCATAGTGTGAACGACATTTAGCTTTGTCATCACAGTGGTATTTTTATTCAGCCCAGGGTCACCACATTGTGGGGGCCCTGGGGGTGGTGCTGTGGTGTGTCTGTGACTTGCTGTGTCAGTTGTTGTTCCTACGTGCCTGTGTGACATGTGTGTTTTGTGCTCCCTCTCACCTGACAATGCCTGCTTGCCCACATAGGGGATTTGGATCCATGAGTTACCTTAGTGTGGCAGTGTATGCACATCTGTATGATTGGTATTCAGCTCTCCTCATGTGTTGTGTGGTTGCCTGGGGACACTGGCACCCCCACCCCTCACCTGCTGTGTATGATGACAGTGTTGGTCTGCCTGTTTGTGTTTGTGCATCTGCACCACTGCATTGGCATATCTTGGGTGTGCCATTGGCTGTATGTTGTTTGGTGTGTTTCCCCTGCTGTCCCTGGGACTCCTAGGTCATCGGTCAGCACAGTGATCATGGTTTGTGTGTCCCATTGCTGCCATGGTATGGTATCTGTTCACCTCACATCTGCTGTCTCCACAGGGTATCTGCATTTGTGTGCCCATTGGTGCAAATATGTGGTTCTGCATTCTGATGGTCACTTCTGTCATTGTGTCATTGATGACTGTTGACGGTCTCAGCCCCCATGGGTGTTGTTTGTCTGCACATGGCCAAAGGAATGTTACATTTGCACTGCAGTATTTGGCTCCCCCAATTTATGTTGCAATGGGACACATACACTACTTTGCCACAGATGAGTTTTTGGTTCTGTGAGCAGGAATGATCCATGCAGTTTGGCAGTTGCAGCTCTTTCTTTGTCAACAATTACCTTTTGGTCACTGTGATGATGAGGGTGTAGACCCCATTGCCACAATGGTCAAAATGTGCTTCAGCTATGGACCCCACACTTGCCTTTTGGTCACTGTGATGATGGGGGTTTAGACCCCATTGCCACAATGGTCAAAATGTGCTTCAGCTATGGACCCCACACTTACCTTTTGGTCACTGTGATGATGGGGGTTTAGGCCCCATTGCCACAATGGTCATGGGCTGCTTGCATTGTGGGTGCCACACACATATATGTGTGGCACATGTGCTAGGGGGTCACATTGTATGTTGAAAGTCATGTTCGGTGTTGTAGGCATTTGACACAGCCTACACACGCTTGTCATGGTGGTGGGGGGATGTCTTAATCTTGCATTCCCTAGGTTGTGGTGTGCTTGTTGTGTCATGCATTGTCCATCCTATGAGTGGGGGTGGTAGTAGTGGTAGGCATCCAGCCCCCCTGGGTGAGGGTGGTAGTAGTGGTAGGCATCCTGCCCCCCTGGGTGAGGGTGGTAGTAGTGGTGGGCATCCTGCCCCCCGTGGGTGAGGGTGGTAGTAGTGGTGGGCATCCTGCCCCCTGGCTAAGGGTGGTAGTAGTGGTGGGCATCCTGCCCCCTGGCTAAGGGTGGTAGTAGTGGTAGGCATCCTGCCCCCCGTGGGTGAGGGTGGTAGTAGTGGTGGGCATCCTGCCCCCTGGCTAAGGGTGGTAGTAGTGGTAGGCATCCTGCCCCCCTGGGTTGAGGGTGGTAGTAGTGGTAGGCATCCTGCCCCCCTGGGTGAGGGTGGTAGTAGTGGTAGGCATCCAGCCCCCCTGGGTGAGGGTGGTAGTAGTGGTGGGCATCCTGCCCCCCTGGCTAAGGGTGGTAGTAGTGGTAGGCATCCAGCCCCCCTGGCTAAGGGTGGTAGTAGTGGTAGGCATCCAGCCCCCCTGGCTAAGGGTGGTAGTAGTGGTAGGCATCCAGCCCCCCTGGGTTGGGGTGGTAGTAGTGGTAGGCATCCTGCCCCCTGGCTAAGGGTGGTAGTAGTGGTAGGCATCCTGCCACCCTGGCTAAGGGTGGTAGTAGTGGTAGGCATCCTGCCCCCCGTGGGTGAGGGTGGTAGTAGTGGTGGGCATCCTGCCCCCTGGCTAAGGGTGGTAGTAGTGGTAGGCATCCAGCCCCCCTGGGTGAGGGTGGTAGTAGTGGTAGGCATCCTGCCCCCTGGCTAAGGGTGGTAGTAGTGGTAGGCATCCTGCCACCCTGGCTAAGGGTGGTAGTAGTGGTAGGCATCCTGCCCCCCGTGGGTGAGGGTGGTAGTAGTGGTGGGCATCCTGCCCCCTGGCTAAGGGTGGTAGTAGTGGTAGGCATCCAGCCCCCCTGGGTTGGGGTGGTAGTAGTGGTAGGCATCCAGCCCCCCTGGCTAAGGGTGGTAGTAGTGGTAGGCATCCTGCCCCCCTGGGTGAGGGTGGTAGTAGTGGTAGGCATCCTGCCCCCCTGGGTGAGGGTGGTAGTAGTGGTGGGCATCCTGCCCCCTGGCTAAGGGTGGTAGTAGTGGTAGGCATCCAGCCCCCCTGGGTGAGGGTGGTAGTAGTGGTAGGCATCCTGCCCCCCTGGCTAAGGGTGGTAGTAGTGGTAGGCATCCTGCCCCCCTGGCTAAGGGTGGTAGTAGTGGTAGGCATCCTGCCACCCTGGCTAAGGGTGGTAGTAGTGGTAGGCATCCTGCCACCCTGGCTAAGGGTGGTAGTAGTGGTAGGCATCCTGCCACCCCTGGGTGAGGGTGGTTGGCATCCAGCCCCCCTGGGTTGGGGTGGTGGCGCGCATTCAGGCCCCTGTGTGCATATGTGGCATTGGTGATGGGCATCCCGCCCCTATGGTGCTGCTGTTGCAAGTATATTCATATTCCCAGTGTATGTGTGTGATGTGTCGTGTACGTGTTGTATGTGTTTTGTGGTTGGTGTCTGACTTACCTTCTGCGCCGTACGCGTCCGTGCCTGTTCCGGTAGTAGATGTAGAATATTGGTATGATCGGGACGAAGGGATTCATGGTTGGTTCGTGTCGTTCGTCCTTCTCGTTGCTTCGCGTCGTCCTCGTCGCTTGGCTTCGTCCTCGTCGCTTCGCTTCGTCCTCGTCGCTTCGCGTCGTCCTCGTCTGTGCTGTGTTCGTCTCGTAGCCGTGGATCGTGTTGTGGCGCGATTCGGAGCTTATGTGCGCCTCTCCCGGATGCTTTGACGTGCCGTGCGTAGCGACGGGTTCGGCGCGTACGGAAAGCGCATCGTACTTGTCCGGCCGGACGGGGCTGCATTTTCCCTTCCGTGCGACTCGATTCGGCGTTTCCGGATTCGCCTCGGTCGGAGAACAGGACCTGGTTTGGGTGAGTACGGCTCGGCCGGAATTTTTGCTGTTGTGCGCATCGTACTTGCTCGTTCGGTGTGCTGTACGGATCGGTCGGGAAACTGGCTTTCGCATGGCTTTTTTCCCGACCGAATGGTATTGGGTGCGCCTCCGACCGAGATCGGAATCGGCCCCTCAGTCTTATATGGACAATGCATATATTTATGTGATTTATACTGGAGCACCACGAACGTGGTATTGTAATGTACAGACTTGTATCCATTTAAACTTCTGGTTTTATGTCTACTACAAAATGGCGACCGCTAAATGAGGATAATGTAAGAGACTTGGTCCGTCATTTATGTCTATATACAACTAGGAAACTTATGTAAACAGTTGTCATTTGCAGCACCATTGTGTGAACAAGCTCTTTCGGGAGCGAAACGCGTCACGATGGGTTTATGGAGTTAATAAACCCCTTGGAATTACTTTGATGTACTGGTGTTTTGTGCGATACCTGAGAGCGCGATTGGGACTCCGTTCGCATTTGATATATATGAGATTATATATATCTATATGAGATTATACACATATATATTAGATTATATCTATATGAGATATATATATTAGATTATATATATGAGATGTTATATATATATGAGATTATATATATGACTATATGAAATTATATATATAAATATAGATTACATTATATATATATATATATATATATATATATATATATATATGAGATTATATATATATCTGAGATTATATATATTTACAAGATTAAATATATATATGAGATTATATATATATGAGAATATATATGTGAGATTATATATATATGAGATTATATATATATGTATGAGATTATATATATATATATATATAGCGAATGAGTCTGAAGCGTGATAGACGCTCCTGAGGCTGCGAGACGAGGATAGATGAGGACAACACAGCAGCCAGCATTGTCCTTGAGAGATTTTGACCGGATTTCGACCGGGCTGAGAGGCAGCCAAACAAGTGTTTGATGATACGGAGGACACCGCTGAAAGCAGCGTTGGAGATGCCACAGCCAGCACTGCACGTACATTAATGATGAAGCAAATACTATTTAAATTTGAAAAATTGTCTAAGAAAGAAATCAGCAAGTGGTGGGAACTAACCTCATTAAAAAGATATCTGGAGGTTAATAGAGTGCCGAGAGGATCTTTACAGTCCCTACTTACGAGGTCCCTTACCCGGGTTTGTTAGAAGAATGGGCGGATTTCACGGCCAAATCGAGTGCAGGCATGATTGAAATCTTACTAAAATATGCTGAATTAGATCTGGCCAAAATACGCAAAGAATTAAGGAATGTGCAGGATGAAATTGAGAATATGAACAACCAGAATGTAGGGATTAAAGAGACTATATGGAAGGGCGCATCCTGGCGTTTGCGAGAAAATATGATATTTATAGGAAGGAACTGCTCCAAGAAGATTCGCAGAGCAGACAGGATTTAATTTCCTCTGGGACAAGTTTGGATGTCAGTACAGAGAATGATGAAGGGGACAACCCGGTGGGAAGATTGGGTGCATCGGATTTTCACAGTGAATATCGTCAATTAAGACATGCCGAAAGACCAAAGAAGGTCAGACCCCCCCCCGAAGAAGGGGACAGGGGAAGGGAAGAGGAAAAGACGCCAATAAAGACGCCGGATCTGACGAGGGAGTAGGAGAATCAATGCAGGGCAAGCGCAATTTGCGCCAGAAGAAGAAAATTTAGAAGATCAAGAAGAAAAACTAACTTTCCTGAATTTATCCCAAAGAAATCTCACTAAAGAGGAGACGTCATTGTTGGAATTAGGACTTTCATTTTGTCCCACCTCAGATTGGCAATAATGACACAGAATAACATATTACAGTTCAGGATTGGAGATACGCCTAACATCACCTTTCAACGTAATCTATCCCTAAAAGACATGCTAGTACATAGCCACCTGACACACGTCAATACTAATTGGCTACACCAGAGCAAATGGTTCAAACGATGTGGGCACTGCAAAGTGTGCAAACACAGCACAAACATTCAGGGGGTCACATTGGAGAGGGTACGAAGGAAGTGGCGCATCACAAAACTCATTACATGCAAAACTGAATTTGTACTATACGTCATCACATGCCCATGTGCTAAATGGTACATAGGCTAACCACTTTCCCAGTACAAAAAAGAATATTAGAGCATTGGCAAGCAATCACCAACACAGACATGAGCTAAAATACAGGGAGACACTTCCGAGATTACCATTATGGAGACTGGACGAAGGCCAAGTTTTTTGGCATTGACTCTGTACCTAGGAACCCTAGAGGGGGGAACAGGATAGCTGCGTTATGCAGATTAGAATACAGATTTATCATGCAAGCCGGTTGCCTGATCCCACATGGTATGAACAATGATGAGGAATTACATACACATTTATAGAGAGCAGGTCACAATTCCCGTAATATGTACATTTTCCTTTTTAGCAACTCTATGGCCATTTGGTTTAATTGATTGTTCTTCCTTTCCTCCTTGGTACGTTTGCGAATCAATAGGACAGATCATATGTGGTATCTGACTATGTATAATTTGCTCTTTGGTATAATATTAATCACATCATTTATTGTATTTTACTTTTGCAGATAGAGAGAAGCACACTTCACTGCATCAAGGGGAATTGGCACGTAGGGAGTTAATACTCACAAGGAAAACTATCCACTTTGGAAACCTTTTCTTCTTACTAGAAAACTCAATAGATGGACTACTCAGCAACCAGGTGGAAAAGGTTTAAGCTACTACAGCTTGTATCCCTATTTTAGAATTCAACACCTGTTAAAGTGTGCTACATTGCAGTTGAGTACCAATTGGTTTTCCAGATCTCCCATTCACCCCACACTTTTTCTCCCCCTCGCTTCTCTCTCCCGCCTCAGTTTTGAAGTGGTGCAAATTTGGGTACTATACCAACATTTTTCTATGAAACGATAGAGCGAAGAGAATAAGACGATGATGGCACGACGATAAAAACATAAATGTAGTTGCTAAATACAATTAATTATTTGTCAGGAATTATAACGTCTGCAAAACATTTTATGTATGTTGATTTTGAATTTAAAATATATATGAACTCTAATAATTGAGGAAAGGAATGAAAGATAGTGAAGTAGTAGTATTTTTTTCATTTCAGTTGTCGCGTCCTGTGTGACGTGTATTTATGTTTGTTGCCAAGAAATAACAATCATGTGAGGAAGACCGATGTAGGTCGAAAGGCGCCTGTTTTTCGTTTGTCCGAGGAATAAAAAAACTGAAACAAGAACCGATGGTGTGGCTGGCTATCCATCTTTTCGCTGAGAAGGATTGAGAGATTTATATATGAGATTTTATATATGTATATATATGAGATTTCATATATATATGTGAGATTATATATATATATATATATATATATATATGAGATTAAATATATATCTATATGAGATTACATATATATATATATATAAATGAGATTGTATATATGATTATATATATGATTATATATGATTATATATGAGATTATATATGAGATTATATACATGAGAATATATATATATGAGATTATATATATATATATGAGATTATATATATATATATGAGATTATATATATATATGAGATTATATATATATATATAAGATTATATATACATGAGATTATATATATATGAGATTATATGCCGTGGAAAGCTGCACCATCCCTTCACACATGGGAGGCTGGAATCGGAACTGTGCCAGATTCATCAGCACTTTAGGGGTGATTAATTCGAATTGGCGTCAGCTTTAAAGCCTACTGGAGGATAAAAATGATTTAAATGCAAGTATGTGACAGCAGAGCGCACTGTGGGCTTTAAATACAAATGTTGTCTCTAATTATGGACTACAAGTCCCAGCATTACGTGACACTAACGCACTGCGCAAAGCCCACTGGGGGTATTTAAATGAATCATGCTGTGAAGAGAAAAATCGGAGCCAACTGCTGCACATCTTAATCACCCATGACTAAGAGGCAGGAGCCTCGAAACGCGTCGGGACAGCAGATTGCAGATTTGAAAGCTGATGCCTGTTCATATTGTAAATAAAACCGGAAGGTTTTCCTCTGAAAGTCGAGTGCGCTTTCAAATGCTTTGGGGCTTTTTGGATAAAAACTATTTACACGGCACCCCTGCCGTGGAAAGCTGCACCATCCCTTCACACATGGGAGGCTGGAATCGGAACTGTGCCAGATTCATCAGCACTTCATGGGTGATGAATTCGAATTGGCGTCAGCTTCAAAGCCTACTGGAGGATAAAAATGATTTAAATGCAAGTATGTGACAGCAGAGCGCACTGTGGGCTTTAAATACAAATATTGTCTCTAATTATGGACTACAAGTCCCAGCATTACAATGTGACACTAACGCACTGCGCAAAGCCCACTGGGGGTATTTAAATGAATCATGCTGTGAAGAGAAATATCGGAGCCAACTGCTGCACATCTTAATCACCCATGACTAAGAGGCAGAAGCCTCGAAACGCGTCGGGACAGCAGATTGCAGATTTGAAAGCTGATGCCTGTTCATCTTGTAAATAAAACCGGAAGGTTTTCCTCTGAAAGTCGAGTGCGCTTTCAAATGCTTTGGGGCTTTTTGGATAAAAACTATTTACACGGCACCCCTGCCGTGGAAAGCTGCACCATCCCTTCACACATGGGAGGCTGGAATCGGAACTGTGCCAGATTCATCAGCACTTCATGGGTGATTAATTCGAATTGGCGTCAGCTTCAAAGCCTACTGGAGGATAAAAATGATTTAAATGCAAGTATGTGACAGCAGAGCGCACTGTGGGCTTTAAATACAAATATTGTCTCTGATTATGGACTACAAGTCCCAGCATTACAATGTGACACTAACGCACTGCGCAAAGCCCACTGGGGGTATTTAAATGAATCATGCTGTGAAGAGAAATATCGGAGCCAACTGCTGCACATCTTAATCACCCATGACTAAGAGGCAGGAGCCTCGAAACGCGTCGGGACAGCAGATTGCAGATTTGAAAGCTGATGCCTGTTCATCTTGTAAATAAAACCAGAAGGTTTTCCTCTGAAAGTCGAGTGCGCTTTCAAATGCTTTGGGGCTTTTTGGATAAAAAATGAGATTATATATATGAATATATATGAGATTATATATATGAATATATATGAGAGTATATATATATATATATATATATATATATATATTTATGAGATTACATATATATATTTATGAGATTATATATATTTTTTTCTTTAAATATCTTTTTATTGAGTTTTCTTTATCTTTTCAGCAGAAAAACATACATGGTACTTTAGGCCTTTACACAGTAACAGTATCCAGGTACCCACTGCATAAAGAAGAAAGAACATTATATATAGCAGCTACTCATGAAACTAATGAACAACAAGAGCACCCAAGAAATCCAGACGGGCTATGTAGGTATCATTCCAGTTATCCTACTGACAGGCAATTTACACTCACATTCAGTATATCTTGATGCTATTGGAGGGGCAGCATAGTGGTCATGAGGGAGGGGGGCATGGGTCCTCTATTCCGGTTGCAGCCCTGATGGGAGGGATTTGTATTCATGGTGATGTGCGGGGTTGAATGAGTTTGGGAAAGCTAGTCCTTTCGCCTAAGTCCCTTGCTTCCCATTCTCGTAGCACTTCCGACCAGAGGTCTACTATGGGACGGCGTGGAGCCCTGATGGGAGGGATTTGTATTCATGGTGATGTGCTGGGTTGAATGAGTTCGGGAGAGCTAATCCTTTCGCCTAAGTCCCTTGCTTCCCATTCTCGTAGCACTTTCGATCAGAGGTCTGCCATGGGACGGCGTCTCACGCCTCTAATATCTTCTTCTATTAGAGCTCTCTCCTCTGCCCGTGCCCAGAGTATGACATCGTCTTCCCAGTTTGACATAGTAGGACCTATGGGGGATTTCCATCTCAATGCTATTCTTCTTTTGGCCAGCGTTAATGCTAGGTCTATAAACCGGTTTCCTACATTTTTGGCTTTAGGCCTCGGTAACAAGCCCAATAAGCAGGCTTCAATCGTGTACGGGATGGTGCGTGTGAGGACCCTATGTAATAATTCAAGCACACGGCACCAGTACATATGCAGGGTCGTGCAATCCCACATCATGTGTTTAAAGTCCGCGTCTGGTTGTGCACAGCGTGGGCATTGCTTGTCGCTGCTAACTAGCATTATGTTGAGCCTATGGAGAGTGAGGTAAGTCATGTGGAGGATGTTGAATTGGGTATATTTAAAACTGGCATTTCTAGAAATAGTCTTGAGGGATCTGAGCGCCTTTTTCCATTCTGCCTCAGATATATTGCGGTCAAGGAGTGCTTCCCATTACTGATGTAGTGTGGGTAGCAGGCCCTCCACCATCTCTCTCAAGGCCCGGTATAGCCATTTAACGAGATGCCGGGCCAAATCTAGAGTAATCATGGCCTGCAAAAGAGCATGCGTATCAGGCTCTTGAGTTCCACTCCCTCACAAAGACTGAAAGGTTTTCTGCAACCCATGATAATTCAGAAATTGCCCTGGAGGCAAGTCGTATTGAGAAATTAAATCACCCAATGGGATCACTAAACCTCCCAGATAACAGTCTCCAGCTCTCTGTAAACCTACATTGTCCCATTCCCTCAATTGGTTCTTAGTGAAAAATGAAGAGGAGCTACCTTGTGGTAAACCTATCAAGGGGAGGTCCGGTGAATATAATAGGGTTTCAGGTACCCGCGTAATGCTTCTACGCCAGCATCTCAAGGCTATGGTGAACAAGGTACCCTGGGGGTGATCTTATTTTCTGGGAAGCAACAGCCTAGTTAGCAATTTCCCTTTCAGTTCAGTACAGGGTGATATATCTAGTGTCTCCAACCCTATTCCCTCCAGCCACTGAGCTAACCACTGCAATTGAGCAGCCAGATAGTTAGATTCAAAATCGGGCGCTCCCAGTCTGCCCCCTGTGGTGGCCTCTGAGCAGTAGACAACGACACTCGGTTTCGGCCCCCATCCCAAATCAAGTCCCTTAGCAATGTATCCAGTTCTCTGAACCAATTCTTCAGGATGACCACTGACAAATTTACAAAGTAATAAAGTAGTCAAGGCAACATGACCATTTTGGATAAGGCCACTCTAGACATGGTGGGGAGCTTAAGTGAGCACCAGAATGCAACCGTCGATTTAAGTGAGCGGAGTGCCGGGCCCAGGTTGCCCTCAAGGAGGTCTTGCTGCTCATGGAATACTTGTATCCCTAGGTATCTAAGGAGCGGGGGGACCAATTAGTGTCCCCTGGAAGCGATGCAGGGCGGGGAACTGCAAGGTCGAGGGGGAAGATGTGCGTTTTGGAGTTGTTTACTTTTAGGCCAGTTAGGATAGCATATTCTGTTGGATTCCCAATGCGTCCCTAACCCCGTGGTCTCCATTCTGCAAATAGAGGAGGATGTCATCTGCATAGAGAGAGATCATAAACTCTCTCCCATCTAGCGTCAGACCCAGTCGGCCACTCACCTCCCTAAACTGCACCGCCAGAGGCTCCATAGCCAGAGCGAACAGGAGTGGGGACAAGGGGCAGCCCTGTCTAGTTTCCCTATGCACCTCATAGAGGCTTGAGATTATACCTCCTGTCCTAACTCTGGCTGAGGGGGATGTGTAGAGAAACTTGACCCATTTAATCCATCCCTCCCCCAGCCCCATAGCATTCATTACCTGCATCAGAAAATCCCACCTCAAGGAATCAAAAGCTTTTTCGAGATCCACCACCATAACCACTGCTTCAGGGTGTGTCCGGAGATCCCGGTGGAACATTGCATAGAACAAACATCGGAGACTACCCTATGTGGACCTAGTTGGGATAAACCCATTCTAATCCACGTGGACCAATGCGCACATGTATGGGAGCAGTCTGCTAGCTAGAATTGTACTTAGTATTTTAAAATCCATATTTAGCATAGACAGCAGTCTGAATTCTGTGACGGTAGGGAGCCCGATTTAGTTTTAGGGAGGGGTACCACCAGGGCTTCCCTGGTCGTTGTTGGCAGGTGTCCAAATCTTAATGAGTCAGCATACAGCTTCTCAAGGCGTGGACACAATTGGCTACTATAAGCTGCATAAAATTCTGCAGGCAGGCCGTCTGGGCCTGGCGTCTTCCCTTTAGCCATTTATTTAATTGCTGCTCTAATCTCCTGTACACTAATAGCACCCCCTAAGTCTTTCTGAGCTGCAGGGTCAATTTTCTGTAATTGGATCCTACCCAGATATCCATAAATACAATCCTCCGGTATCTAAGGTGGAAGTTCGTAAAGTGCTGTGTAGTAGTTTAAGAAACGAGTGTTAATGGCTTTAGGGGAGTAGGTTGTTGACCATTCTCCACTCTGCAGTCTAGTTATGGGTGAGCCCCTGTTCTCGGGCTGGATCAGTCACGCCAGCAGTTTACCTGATTTCCTCCCCCCCCCTCAATATATTGTTTTTTCTGATCATTTTTTAGGTCCAAAGTTCGTAATCTGTCAAATGTTTTATTATATGTACTCTTGGCTCTGGACAGTTGAGTAAGAGTATCAGTCTGTGCCCCAAGCCTCAGTTCAAGCACATGTATCTCGGTATCGTGTTTCCGTAGTTCGCTCTCTATTTCCCTTCTGGCCTCCACGGTCTTTCCCAAACAATGACCCCTAATGACCTCCTTAAAGGTATCCCACTCGATTAGGGAGGAGCTTGCAGAACCTTGGGTCCGTAAAAAATAATCAGTGATGGAGGTAAGTAATGATTGCCGGTAATATGTATCCTCTAACATGGCTGCAGCCAGACGCCAAGTTGGAATGGCTGTCGTTTCGGATGCAGTAGAAAAAGTTAGGAGTAATGGGCTATGGTCTGATAGGGTGCATTCCAGATATTCAGAGTCAACTATTTTCAGGATGATATTTGATGAACAAAGGAACATGTCTAATCTAGTATGTAGGTGATACAGAGGGGAGTAGAATGAATAATCTCTAACATGATTGTGGTGCAGTCGCCATACATCCACTAATTCCCAGTGTTCCATCCAGTCACGGAGGGCTTTCGCTTTGGAATTGGCAACTGTGTCATGAAGTGGTGGGCTGGATCTATCCATATTGACGTCCACCACACAGTTATAATCTCCCCCCAGTACTATGTCTTCAGAAGCCACTCCTGCAAGCGGACTGGGGAGCCTGTGCAGAAACTGTGACTGGTCCTGATTGGAGGCGTAGATGCTACCTATCGTTATCTCCCTACCTAGTAGCCTCCCCTTGACCAGTACATATCGCCCCTCTGGGTCAACCAGGGTTTGTATCGCATTGAAAGGGGTTCCCAGGACGTATCCACACCAACACCCCTCGGGAAAAAGCAAAGAATGTCGTTGCGAACAAGTGGCCTCTCCACGGTCTACGGAGACATTGTCCCTCTTCCAGGGTCAGGTGGGTTTCCGGAAGCATAACTATTTGCGCACCCCTACGCCTAATATTGCTAAGTTTGTTATGACACTTCACCGGGGGACCCATGCCTCTAACATTCCAAGAAAGGATTTTTATCCCTCTAAGGCTCACGTTTGTAGCAGCCATGTGTGTGTGGTGTCTTGACCTACCTGCCTTATCCGAATGCGACTATGTCTGGGCCCCTGGGCGCTCATTTGAACATTTGGAACCCCAACTCCCCAACCCAAGAGCAACAGCACAACCAATAATCGCCCAAAATTGCAAACAAAACAGTATATAAAGTTAGAACGCTGCCTCTGGATCATAAGGCAGAGCATTCTAGTGGTGGGTGGATTCAGTGTATTAAAGGAGCCGGTGGGCCCGCGTCCCGGACCCAACTTATACTTTTCCTCAAAGCAGCAGCTCTCGGCCGGGGCTTCATGTTCACAGTCCGTGCAGACCCCAAGTCCATATCGAACTATAGCTTCCTCTCCTTTTTGGAAAGTTCCTGGAGGTCGAGGAGTACGTGCAGGTGATGTTGAGGCGATCTGCCCCAGCTAGATGATGTCATCTACTGATCCTGGAGTGATCTTCGGCAAAGGGGGGTCTGCTTCCAAGGAGTCACCGGTTTCAGATGATGCGTCGAAGGATCTGGCCAATGTCTGAGGCTCGATCTCGGCCCTGGGGCAAAATAATTTGCGCAACTGCTTGCAGTGCGGCTCGTCTGTCCTGTTGAGTCTGCGATGCCGTGGGTTTTAATACACGGAATTTCTTACGGATTCGCTTCAGTATTTTCCTAGATGGATACCATGCTAACTCCGTTCTTTGACTTTTCAAGGGCAATGGAGCGCCCGCCTTGTGTGCCTCCAACCAAGACCAAGCCTCCTCTGGGGAGTCACAAAAGTGGGATGCCCCGTCTAGCATGATTTTCAGCCGAGCAGGGAATATTAAGGAGTATTGTATTCCTGCATCCCAGAGGGCCTTTTTAGCTTCAAGAAATGATGCTCGTTGGGCTTGTACCTTGGCAGTGGAATCTGGGAAAATTAATACATTTTTGTTATCGAATATTGCAGTATTGTGTCCCGGTCCCTATAGTGGAGGACCTTGGCTACTACAGGTCGAGGAGCCAGTCCCAGGGCCGGCGGGCAGGCTGGTACTCTGAGCCTCTTTCCAGCACAAAAAATTGAGAGAGAAGCTCCGGGGCCACAACAGAAAGCAGCCATGTTTCCAGAAATTCTACCATGTTGGACCCATCTACTTTCTCCGTAATTCAGATAAATCTGACGTTATTTCTACAATTGCGGCCTTCTGCGTCCTCAGCCCTGCGCTCAAGGATTGCCACTTTTGTAGAGAACTCATCAAGTATGGAGGCGTGCGATTTTTGCTCTGGGTGAATCTCAGTAACTGCGGATTCCACCTCCCGGACCCTGTCCGCAAGTTTACGGTGTTCTGCCTGTAGCAGACCCAGGCCTACTGAGACCGCCCCAATGTCCTGCTGCAGAGCAGTTTTGGTGTTGGCGATAGCAGCCAACACCCTGACAAGGTGTGAGCGCAGGGAGTCATCTTCTCCGGTGGATTCACCACCCCCCTCTCAGGTGTGGCAGGCGAGGGTTCCCTGGGGGCAGGCTGGGTGCCGCTTGTTTTCTGTTTCGGTTTTGGCATCTTGTGTCTGAGTAGGTTCTGCAAGCAGCATTGCGTTAGATATTACAGCCGAAGGAGAGGGAGTCTCGTGCTTTCGAGGTTTGCCTTCAGGCGCTTGCAGACTGCGAATGCAGGTCATTAATGTCTTCCCCCGGGAAGCTACAAGCACCGGGTCACAGCGCCCGTTCGTTGAGCTAGGTAGGGTAGGCTTCTTGCGTGCTGTCTCCCCCAGCGGAGCGGTTTAAGTGCTTCCTCCCGGGACCCGGAGGGTTGTCGGGGGCCAGGACCGGGCCTCCAGGGTCTTTCCAGTTTGGCAATAAGTTCTCGGGCCCATCCTTTCCAACAGGATCAGCTGTTACAGACTCCCACCTCTGATGCAGATAGGAGGGGGAAGGAGAGGGCCCCAGGTCTGTTCAGCTGCTATGAGCCTCCCAGCCTCTCCTCTTCCACGCCTCTCCACAGCAGCCCCAGTTCTCCTCCTCTTGTCTCTGGACCTGAGGCCTACCACATGTGCATTATTCACCCCCTCTGGTCGGTGATCCACCACTAGGCCTCACCTGCAGCGCTCAAGGCCCAGACTGGGCAGGCCCACGCCCGCTCCAAGGTGCCACTATGCGCTCCATGGCCCACTCCTCTCTCAGCGCCAAGTGGGTCACAGGAACTTTGCCGTGGGGCTCCCAACACCTCCGCAGGTCTTTTCCAGGCAAATCTCCTCCCCACAGGCAATCTGGTGCACTCACCGGCTCAGTTGTCGGCGGTGTCGCAGAAGCGTTCTGTGACGATTCGTCTGCCAGGAGTCTCTACATGGCCCTCCCAGGCCTCCATTGCCTCAGAGACCGGACGAAGACAACAGCTCCGTGACTCTCGGCCCCGTGATCCACGTCAACGCCACTCCGGCACTGTATGACCTCGTCAGCCCCGCCTCGATGGGCCGATTAAGTATTCTGCCCATTAGTGCCCGCACCAGTGTTCCACCGTCTCCACGGCCACCGATCCAACCGGGGCTCTTCGTGCGGATGCCGTGGACGAACCTGGGCGGTATGTACGCTCCTCCCCCGCTATGCTCTCCGGGAGTGCTCCTCTTTCGCCAGCTGCTTCTCGGTGGACTGCGGTGCCGGCGATGTATATGAGCAGGCGTTGTCCTCCCCACTATTAGGTAATGCGGGGGGGTCCGTCCAGCCTCTTGAAGCCGGCAGATGCCTTGCTGTTAAGAGGATACCTTGTTGGACAGGACGGAGCTGCACGCTCACACATCCGCCATGCTTAGTGTCTCAGCCACGCCCCTTTATGAGATTATATATATATAAATATATATATATATATATATATATATATATGAGATTGTATATATATATATATGAGATTATATATATATATGAGATTATATATATATATCAGATTTTATATATATATGAGAGTATATATATATATCAGATTAAATATATATGAGATTATATATAGTTATGAGAATATATATATGAGATTATATGTATGTGATTTATATATATATATGAGGTTATATATATATATATATATATGAGATTATATATACATGAATATATATGAAATTATATATATGAACATATATGAGATATATGAATATATGAGAGATTTTATATATATTTATGAGATTATATACATGAGATTATATATATATATAAGAGATTATTATTATGAGATTATATATATGAGATTATATATCATATATATATGAGATTATATATATTTATGAGATTATATATCTATATATATATGAGATTATATATATATATGAGATTTTATATATATATGAGATCTCTATATATATGAGATGATATATATGAGATGATATATATATATGAGATTATATATATATATATATCAAATGATTCGACGCTCCTTCTGAGTCACCGGGGACCCGTGGAGAGTGGCGCGTATGCCGGCGGAGCACACCGGCGTTACATCCTTTAGAAAATCGCACAATTGAACGCGCTCTCAGTGAAAGATAGACACTGTGTCAATGATTCCCGCTGTTTATTCACAACACGTTTCGCCTGACAACAGGCTTGATCACGTGCAATGGTCTTTCGACTGACACGTGACCATTGAAAATAAAAAGAGAAAACGCCAGTTTTTGTGCATGCCGTGTTTTTCTTCAAGCAGTCCATGATTAAGGGCGGTGGCCTGAAACGCGTAGGACTGGCAATTTGATTTTTAATGGAAGAATGCCTCTGTCAGCTGCCTCCAAATACGAGCTGTTAACTTACCTGCAGGCAAAGTCCCACGAGGGGTAACCTTTTTTGCTGGATATATATATATATATATATATATATATATATATATATATATATATGAGATTATATATATATATATATGAGATTATATACATATATATATGAGATTATATACATATATATGAGATTATATACATATATATGAAAATATATATATGAATATATGAGATTATATGAATATATATGAGATTCTATATATATATATAAATATATCTGAGATATATAAATATATATGAGATATATATATATATTCACTGAAAAAAACCATAGGTTTTAGGGACAGTTATAGTTAGTTGGACATTGCACTCGTACAAAACCCGTGAAATTCCCCCGTTATAGTTAGTTCAGGTAACTATAACTCGCGCCCCCGCAATGCACTGCTGATGACGTCACATATTACATCACTCATGACATGGTCAGTGACATCACTGATGACATCACTGATGACATCATCCAGTGACTGTGTGTTTCTGTAAAGTTTAAATATGTTTAATATATATAGGGAAAGGCGTATTGAAGAATGAGTGGGTGTATAAGTGTCTGAATGGATGATTTAGTAGGTGTGTGACTAACTCTATATGTGAGTGATTAAACGTATCTTACTGAATGCATGGGTTAGTGACTAAACTGGGTGAATGTCTGTATCCATCTGTCTGTTGCTGTGTAAGTGGCTGCATGGGTTTGTGAATAGCTACATGAGTGTCTATATGAGTTATTGATTGGTTGTCTGAGTATCTGTATGGGTGCCTGAGTGTTTGTGTGGGTGGGGTGTGTGCGACTCTGTGCATAGATGTGTGAGTGGGTGATTCACTGGGTGGATGGTTTAAAGAGTGCATCTGTGATAGACTGTATGGGTGGGTAAGTGTGTGTAAGAGTGTGTTAGTGAGTGAATGTATGTCCCAGTGGTACATGTGTGAGTAACTACATATGTGAAAGGCAGTATATATGTGTGTTGGAGTATATAAATAGCTATAAGCGAGAGTGTGTGATTGTGAGAGTGACTGTATGGATGAGTGTGTGCTTGTATCAGTGATTGTATAAGAGCGTAAGAATGTGCTAGTATTTGTATGAGTAAGTGAGCTGGTGTGTGTATAACTGTATAGGTGAGTAAATGGGTGTGTGATTAATTTTTTGCATGACTGACTAGGTGTGTGAGTACCTCTATGGATGAGTGGCGGTGTGTGAGTGTTTATATAGGTGTATGAGTTCATATAATAGTCCTGTACTGAGTGAGTATGAGTGACTGTATGGGTGAGTGAGTAGATGTGTGTGTGTGTGTGTGTAGACCTAAGAATCAGTGAGTGGGTAAGTAGTTATTGGTATTGGAGTGTGTATGGTTTTGAGAATGGCAGTCTGTAATTTAGAGTGGGTGTATCAAAAGTTATATTAGTGTGTGAGAAGATGCATGAAATTATCACATGGATGATGTCATCAGTGATGTCATCAGTGATGTCATTTGAGATGTCATCAGTGATGTCACTGACCATGTCATCAGTGATGTAATATGTGACGTCATCAGCAGTGCATTGCGGGGGCACGAGTTATAGTTAGCTGAACTAACTATAACGGGGAATTTCTATGGGTTTGTACGAGTGAAATGTCCAACTAACCATAACTGTCCCTAAAACCTATGGTTTTTTCAGTGAATTTCAAAGGTTTTTTAAATGCTAATTTCTAACTATAACGTGCCTGAAACCTATGGTTTTTTCAGTGAATTTCAAAGGTTTTTTTAATGCTAATTTCTAACTATAACGTGTCTGAAACCTATGGTTTTTTCAGTGAATTTCAAAGGTTTTTTAAATGCTAATTTCTAACTATAACGTGCCTGAAACCTATGGTTTTTAAGTGAATTTCAAAGGTTTTTTAAATGCTAGTTTCTAACTATGCTTACAGAGGTAGGACATGTGAAGAAAGAAGAAAAACGCACAGAAAGAAGCAAAAGAAATGCAGAAAGAAGCAACAGAAGTCCACAAAGACGAAGAAAAGAGCAGGAAGAAGCAAGACATGTGCAGAAAGAACCAACAGAGGAGCAGAAAGAGGCCTTGTTTCAAAATCATCTTGTGCCCACAACTTTTTCAGACGGGTACTGGTGGTAACTGACTCGGACTAACCAGGCCTAGAGCCAGTGCTATGCTAAAAGACACTTAGAATACAGTGAAAACACCTACATACACTAGGGAACACTATGCGTTGGGGTACCCCTGTGATTAGCATGACCTCCTCTGTAAGTCCCTAGTACATAATAGGGCAGGGGGATTAAAACTAAGGGGCCGATTCCGATCTCGGCCGGTAGGGCTCCGAATCGGATTCGGCTTTACCGGATCCGATTCGGAGCCCTGTTTCCCGACCGAACCGTACGCGGGTCCGGCCGAGCGAGTACGATGCGAATTCGCCGACCGACCCGTCCGGGCGTCCCGACCGCTCCGACCGACTCGCTCCCGGCTCGAACCGCTCCGACCGACTCGCTCGGACTCGACTCGCACCGCGCAATGGAGACATTTCCCGGCCGGGTAAGTACGATGCGCGCCGCGAGCAGTCCGACCGAGCCGCGCACTCCGGCTCGTAAGATCTGTCGGAGCCGTACTTTGGGGGTCCGTGTCGGACCCCCTGTACGCGTAGCCGCGCGAGTCGCACACAGGGGGACCCATGGGTCCCCCTACCTGTGCGTGTACGGCGCGAGTCGCTTCGCCGCGTACCCGCTGTAGGGGGCGCCCTTGTCCGACTCGCACCCATTGAGTCAATGGGAGCCCGCGTACGCGTTGTACGACCGGCTCCCATTGACATCAATGGGAGTCCGACCGACTCGAGTCCGATAACATACGGACGCATCGTACTCGTTCGGTCGGACTGCACGGGTCCGATTCGGTCGGAAATCTCTCCGGGTCCGGCTCGGTCGGAGAGATTTCCGGCCTGAATCGGAATCGGCCCCTAAGTAACTAACTTGTCACATGAGGCCCTACCCCCTCTCTTCACCACTGTGCAAACACGCCCCGTGGCGCGTTTTAAAGTTGGGGATTAAGTTCCCTTCAATCCTGAGGGTCCCTGGAGTCCAACTAGCCCACCAGGTACCTCCAGTAAGCACCACAGAGCTGCGTTGCAGAGAGGTGGTCCGAGGCCACGGCCCTTTTTACACCTCTCTGCAACGCAGCTCTATTGCGGTTACCGGAGGTACCTGGTGGGCTAGTTGGACCCCAGGGACCCTCATGATTCAAGGGGACTTAATCCCCCAACCTACAACGCACCAGAGGGCCTGTTTGCACAGTGGTGATGGGAGGATGGGCCTGATGTGACAAGTGTGCAAACGCGCCCCATGGCGCGTTTTATGTTGAGGGATTAAGTCCCTTTGAAACCTGAGGGTCCCTGGGGTCCAACTAGCCCACCAGGTACCTCCGGTAAGCGCCACAGAGCTGCGTTGCAGAGAGGTGTAAAAAGGGGCATGGCCTGGACCATCTCTCTGCAACGCAGCGCAGTGGCGCTTACTGTAGGTACCTGGTGGCCTAGTTGGCCCCCAGGGGCCCTCAGTATTGAAGGGGAAATAATTCCCCAACTTAAAATGCACCACGGGTGTGTTTGCACACATGTCACCTCAGACCCCACCCCCTCCCTTCACCACTGTGCAAACGCGCCCCGTGGCGCATTTTAAGTTGGGGGATAAAGTCCCCTTGAACCCTGAGGGTCCCTGGGGCCCAACTAGCCCACCAGGTACTTCCAGTAAGCGCCACAGAGCTGCGTTGCAGAGAGGTGGCCAGAGGCCACGCCCCTTTTTACACCTCTCTGCAACGCAGCTCTGTGGCGCTTACTGAAGGTACCTGGTGGGCTAATTGGCCCCCAGGGACCCTCAGTATTGAAGAGGAATTAATTCTCCAACTTCAAACGCGCCACACGGCGTGTTTGCACACATATCACTCAGGCCCCGCCCCTCCCTTCACCACTGAGCAAACGCGCCCCGTGGCGCATTTTAGGTTGAGGGATTAAGTCCCCTTGAATCCTGAGGGTCCCTGGGGTACAACTAGCCCACCAGGTACCTCCAGTATGCGCCACAGAGCTGCGTTGCAGAGAGGTGTAAAAAGGGGCGTGGCCTCTGAATACCTCTCTGCAACGCAGCTCCCTGGCACATACTGGAGGTTCCTGGTGGGCTAGTTGGCCCCCAGGGACCCCCAGTATTCAAGGGAAATTACTTCCCCATCTTACAACGCGCCAGGGGGCGCGTTTGCAGAGTGCTGCAGGGAGGGGGCGGGGCCGGTCTTTTTTTTCTTCTTTTTCTTTTTAGAAGGGGGGCTGTGTGGCCCCCCCTTCTTTTTAATTATTTTGGGCCCTGGGGACCCCATCCCCCAGGGCCTGACCCCCTTTTGTTTTTAAACAAAAAAACAGAACGGGAAGGGGGCCGCGTGGGCCCCCTCCCGTGGCCAATTTCGGCCCGGGGATCCCATCCCCTGAGTCATCGCCACATTTAAATAAAAAAAAATTCATGGAGGGGGGCTGCGTTGCCCCCTCCTCAGGCCTCCTTAGGCCCCGGGGACCCCATCCCCCAGGGCCGGCCTTTTAATTTTTTTAAAATATTTTGATTCTTTGGGGGAGGGGGGGCCACGTGGCCCCCCTCCCGGGCCACTACTTGCCCTGGGGACCCCATTCCCCAGGGCTGGCCCTCTCCGTTGGGGACCATGGGGGGGTCCCCAGTCCCCCCACGGTCCCACCGGCTCCCCGCGTCCCTCGGGAGCCGGCATTGCTTTTCCACATGGGGAGCTGCTAAGATGCAGCTCCCCGTGTGGAAAAGCAATTGCTTGAATTTTGGAAGAGAGAGCAGGTTTCCTGCTCTCTCTTCCAAAATTCAAAGCAAGTTTGCTATGACAGGACGGGAGCCGCGAGGCTCCCGCTCTGCCATAGCAAACTACAGTGTCCCGGGTAGGCACCCGGGACACTGCAGGAGCCGGCCCTGGGGGGTGGTGGTCCCCAGGTCCATCACAGGCTCCAGGAGGGGGGCCACGCAGCCCCCCTCCCAACATGTGGAAAGCCCTGGGGAGGTGGGGGTCCCCGGGGCTGCGGGAGGGCCGAGTACCCTCCTGCACCATTCTTAATTCAAAGCCCCGGGTGGGGTGGCGGTCCCCGGGGATCGGGGGGGCCTTAGAGGCCCCCCACACAAATATTTTATTAACCCCCGCATGCCCCCGGGACTTGGCCCACCCGGGGGCCAAATCACAAAGAAGCGCGGGAGTCCGCGCTTCGGTTTTTTTTTTTCATGGCAGGATCCGCGCATCCTAAGCGCATCCCGCCGATTTTTTTTTTTTTTTTTAAATGCTTTTTTTGGCCCTGGGGGTTCTTGTGGGACCCCCTAAGCAGGCCTAGGGGGTCAGGGAGTTTCTACCCTGACCCCTTTTTGCGTTTTGCGCACTGGTTTCTATGCCTCGGTTCTACCGAGGAACAAGATGGCTGCCAACACTTCCTGGTTTGGAGTGTTGACAGCCAATTAGCATACAGCTCGTGATCGGGAAGGGGGCGCTCAGGGTGCGCGGACCCTCCGCGGCCATAGATATATGTGTTTTTACTTTTGATTTTCTCAGCAACTACTGAACGGATTTACACCATTTAACAAAAAGGGTTCTTTCTAAACCAAGAACTACCTCTTTGCCAAATTTGGTGTAATTCCGTTCCGCAGTTCGGGCTGTAGCCGTGTCTAAAGTTTCCTATGGAAAATTGCATGGGGAAAACACGTTTTCGGACCCCCCTTTTTTCTCGGCTCCAGCTTGCCGAATCACCCCGAAACTTTCAGGATAGGAGCGGACCGGAGCGCCCCACGAGTTTTGAAAATTTCACAAAGATTCGTCAACCGGCACCAAAGGTATTGGAAATAGAATGTTGCGAATTTCCTATTAAAAATATGTCCTAACTATAACTATCTACTGGTGACCGCCAGTAGATAATATATATATATATATATATATATATATATATATATATATAGATATATATATATATGAGATATATAAATATATGAGAGATATATATATATATATGAGAGATATATATACATATATATATGAGATATACATATTACCTACTGGCGGTCGCCAGTAGGTAGTTATAGTTAGGACCTAGTTTCCATAGGAAAAACGTTTTTTGATTTGCCAATATCTTTCGCACCGTTTGACTAATCTTTGCGAAATGTTCTAAACTAATGGCCCACTCAGGTCAGCTCTTGTCTTGAAAGTTTTGGTGTGATTCCTCAAGTGGGGTCCGAGAAAAAAGGGGGGTCCCAAAACACGTTTTCTCCATGTTAATTTCCTTAGGAAACTTTAGACAAAGTTACAGCCCGAACTGCTGAACGGAATTACACCAAATGTGGCAAAAAGGTAGCTCTTTGTTCAGAAAGCGTTCTTTCTTTTAAATGGTGTATATCCGTTCAGTAGTTTCTGAGAAATACAATGTAAAAAAAATATGGATATCTGGTGACTGCAATGGATCCGCGAACCCTCCCGAGCACGAGCCTGACTGTGATTGGCTGCCAACACTTCAAACTAGGAAGTGTTGGCAGCCATCCTGTGACATGTATCATGTATTCTCATATGCCTCATGCATTTGAAGATGTAGACATAGAAAACACAGGTACATGTTTATTTTATATATGATGGCACTAACGAAAGATACACAGACATGCATACATGCTTTCGGGAATATAGTGAGACTCACAAGAGAGAAATGTGAATGGTTGCTGCTTTGTATTTAGCTAGGCCCAACACTCTGAGTAGTAGTAGAATGGTAAATCTGCAGCAGAAAAGTGAGGTTTAAGACATATTGGCACAGAATTTAGTTATTACGCTACTTTGTGTGATGCTGTGTAAAGGTACACTTCAAATGCACCACATCATTTTTGGTGTCTGCTTGAAATGGGAAGTGCATTCTGTGAAGTTTTAAGGTCTGCATGGTCTTATGACTGAGGTATTTCTCTACTTGCACATGTATTGTCAGACGTATTATGCATCTGAAGATTGTAGATTCATTAAACACAGGTATATGTCTATTTGTACGTTTTTTTACATATGATGCCACTAAGAAAAGGTGCACACACGTGCATGCATGCTATGAGGAATATGGTGAGATTTACAACACAGATATGCAAAGGATTGCTGCTTTATATTTGGCTAGACCCAACACTCTGAGTAGTAATAGAATGGTGAGGCTGCAGTTGAAAAGTGAGGTTTAAGACATGTTTGGAGAGGAATTACTGATTAGGCTACTTTGTATGAGTCTGTGGAAAGGTACACTTAAAATACACCACATACTTTTCTGTGTCTGTTTGAAATGGGAAGTGCAGTCTCTGAAGTTTTAAGGTCTGCATGGTATTGTGACTGAAATATGTTTCTACTTCCACATGTATTCTCATACGTCTCATGCATTTGAAGATGTAGACATAGAAAACATAGGTACATGTTTATTTGTATGTTTATTTTATATATAATGGCACTAGCAAAAGGTACAGAGACAGGCATACATGCTTTCAGGAATATGGTGAGACTTACAAGAGAGAAATGTGAATGGTTGCTGCTTTGTATTTGGCTAGGCCCAACACTCTGAGTAGTAGTAGAATGGTGAAGCTGCAGCATAAAAGTAAGGTTTAAGACATGTTGGCTGAGGGATTAGCGATTAGGCTACTTTGTATGAGTCACTGGAAAGGTACACTTCAAATATACTCCATAATTTTCAGTGTCTGCTTGTAATAGGAAGTGCATTCTGTGAAGTTTTAAGGTCTGCATGGTCTTGTGACTGAGGTATGTCTCCACTTACACATGTATTCTGATATGTGTTATCCATCTGAAGATGCTAGATGTATAAATCACAGCTATACATCTATTTGTATGTTTGTTTTACATATGATGCCACTAGAAAAAGGTGCAGACACATGCATGTATGGTATGAGGAATATGGTGAGACCTACAACACAGATATGTGAAGGGTTGGTGCTTTGTATTTGGGTAGGCCCAACACTCTGAGTAGTAGTAGAATGGTGAAGCTGCAGCAAAAAAGTGAGGTTTAAGATATGTTGCTTAAAGGATTACTGATTAGGGTACTTTGTACAACTCTGTGGAAAGGTACAATTGAAATACACTGCATGATTTTTGGTGTCTGCTTGAAATGGGAAGTGCAGTCTCTGAAGTTTTAAGGTATGCATGGTCTTGTGACTGAGGTATGTGTGTACTTCCACATGTATTCTCATATGTGTTATGCATCTGAAGATGCTAGATGTATAAAACACAGGTATACATCTATTTGTATGTTTGTTTTATTTATGATTCCACTAGCAAAAGGCACAGACAAATGCATACATGTTTTCAGGAATATGGTGAGAGTTACAACAGACACATGCGAAGGGTTGCTGCTTTATATTTGGCTAAGCCCAACAGTCTAGGTGTTACTTTGAAATGGGAACGGCAGACTGTGAAGTTTAAGGGACTTTATGGTGTTGTGAATGACATATGTGTCTACTTCTACATCTATTGTCTGATGTATTATGCATCTGAACCTGGTTGGTTTGGTACTAGTAGAGAATCCTTTCGTTCCTGTCTGTCATTCTGTTGCAGAGGTTGTGATGTCTTCTGAATGAAGGGATTGAACAGTGTCTGACATAGCTTGTTCAATACCCAGGTGCCATCTTTTATGAGCAGAAATGAATACATAAACTTTTTTTACACAAATTTAGATAGCATGCGCTCTGACATGTTGCTATTTAAATGTGTGTTCTTATCATAGGTTTGATAATATGTAAAGTTTAATATTCTTATTATTTATGTGTTATGGAGACATTTGCAATGTAATTGAAAGTATTTGTTTATTTATTGATATGAATATTTGTATATAATTATTTTAAAAATATAAAATTATTTTAAGAAACTATTTAAACTTTTCTTTTTTTCAGATATTTATATTTATTGGTAAGAAAGATTGAGTATGGCAAGAAAATATCAAAAGAGAAGACAAGAATAAAAACAGTACTACTTAAAGGAAAGAGAAAAGCGGAAATTAGATGAAGTGCAAAATGTTACACTGAAGAAAAAGACTTCTGGTAAGACAACTAAAGAGTTTGTTAAAAGACTTTTAAAGAATGTAAAGAATTTTCAAAATGTGGAAAAGAGAAAGGAAAGTTCAACAACAAATCGGAAGAAAATGAAAAAAGGACATAATAATAGAAAATCATGTTATGGGAAAACAATCCATGTTGAAAGAAGGCTGAAAGAATATAAAGACATAAGGAAGAGAATGTATAGACGTAGAGTACTACAAAATGTATTGAAATATTGCAAAAAATATAAAAAGAGATCAGTAGTTTTTAAGAAAAAGCAACAGATTGAAAGTGTAGTAGAAAAAGCTTTTGAAATAAAAAGAAAATGATTTATATTAATATTGAAGAGAATGAAAACATTGGATAAAACAATGCTGTTTATGAAAGAGAAAAGCAAAAGAAAAAGACTGGTTAATAGAAGTAACTTTTGTAAAATTTTCACTGGTGAATGGAAGCATACCTCTAGTACTGAGCCTTTCTTTAATGAAGAAAGTTATTTTCAACAAAACACATTAGTTAATGCAGTTGATACTAGTGGTTGATGCTATGAGATGAAAGATGGTTGTCCCATTCCAAAAGAAAAGATGGTTCCTAGGAATGTGGAAGAAGTAATAGCTGAAGAAGTTCAAGGGAGGCGTACACAAGCTCCGGTATATAAGTGGGATTGTAGTAGTATTTGCAGTATTCATCAGGAATCTATTGACATATTGCAATTTCTTTTACAAGGATATGCCAAAAAAGTCTTAAACAGAAGATTAAGATGTTACAAGGACTAGATCCATGTAAAGTAAAAAAATATACTAACTTGCAGGGTCATTCTCTGGCTTGTCTTTCAAGAAAAGTGTGTCAAAGTACTTTCCATCATTTAGGAATGTTAGCAGTACACCACTCAGAAATGCAGAAGTTAGTAAGGAGACTCTACTATGTAAAAAGTCCTGCATTATCTTTACGTGAAACGAACACAGCTCTTTTGCATGGTTCAGTATCAGATGTAAAAAAAAGTTTGTGATGATATACAGTTTTGTTTCTTTGGCTCACAAGAGGAGTGTAGAGAAAGTGAGAGCTTGATAAGTGTAGGTGTTGAAGAACAGGTGAAAGATATTAGTACTGACAAGTTTGCAGAAGAAATTACAAAGTTTAAGAGAGTTTCATGTGAAAAACCAAACTATGTTTGTATTTGTTGTCGACGTACTCACTATAGAAGTCAAACTAGGAATGTTGATCTACATTTAAAAAGTGAAAAGGAAAACAATAATAAGTGGGAGCAATTTGGTGCTTATTTGTTGGTGGAAGGTCGTTTTGAGTTGGCTACTGATCAGCGTATTTGTAAATATTGTTACAACAAATTAGAAGAGAACAAAATGCCAGCTAGAGCTGTACATAACTTAGAGTTGGTAGCGATTCCTCGGAACTGGCAGATTTAAATGCATAAAAGTCCATTCTTATTCAATCTGTGCACCTGTTTCAGGCTATAGTTCGTATGGAGCCTAAAACAGGTCAGCTGCCTCCAACAGATTTACAAAGAGGTCTGAAAGGAAGAGTTGTGTGCTTACCTTTAGATTTTAAGAAAAATATTGAAACTGTTGGTATAGACAGGGAGGAAAGTGAGCCTGTAGTTATTCTAGTTAATGGTGTACCAACAAAGAGTCAAAAAATATGGCAAGAGTTTGTAGATGTTAACAAACTTCAAAAGGCTACATTATATCTGGTACAGAATAATATTTATTATAAGAATGTAAATATGGATGTACAGGAAATATGTTTAGAAGATGAAACAGAAATTTCAAGTGGCAAAATAGAAAAAGTGGACAGGTCCAGGAGTGAAGAGATTTATGAACATTACACAATACATCCTCTACATTCAAAAGAAGTGATAGGAAACAGTATTCAATTATTTCAAATGAAAAAAGCAAAGGGAACTCCCATGAGTGTATGGGAAAAAAGTTTAGAAGCTTGTTGTTTTTGAATGTATGACGTTACAACGCATGCCGTTACAACGCATACCTTTACCCCGACTTGCTGTCAGGTGTGCGCTGGAAGTTGGAATAGTATAATTTACTATTCCAACTCCAGTGTGTGCAACAGTAGGGAAGGTGTTGGAGTTAACTCCAACACCTTCTACCCCCTGCAACAAGCCTTTCACGTTGTAACGACATGCGTTGTAATGGCATGCGTTGTAAGACTTACGTTGTAAAGGCTGTTTCCCATTGTTTTCCACTGTTATTCCCCAGTGGAGAAGGTGGACGATTTGATGAGCGACTTGTACAGATTCCAGCTTCAGAATACTGCTCGACAAGATTGTACTCTGAAGATGCAAGATTTCAACAGTGTATTCCATATATATTTCATCTTCTGTTTGAAAGTGATTTGTCTGCACTTTCATATGCAGTGAACCACATATTAAAAACAGGAGTTCATCTTCCACATGTTTCTGCAAAGGAATTCATAGACAAAGTTCAACAAAGAGATGAACATTTAGAATCTCAGTTAATTAATTTGATGGCGTGTCAACGAGGTACCAATGAGTATTGGTATCGTCGTCACGGAGAACTTAAATGTATGTTAAGAAACTTAGGTACTCCTACATGGTTTGTAACACTTAGCTGTGCTGAATATGCATGGGATGATTTACTTGAATTTCTATGAGAAGCAAATTCAAATGTTAAAAACATTGAATTGAAGACAACTGGAGAACTCTGTTCATTGGATCCTGTAAATGTCTGCAGGTATTTTAATCATAGGTTTCAAGCTATGATGTCATTTATCTGCAACAAAAATGTTCCACCTCTTGGAGAGGTATTAGATTTCTTTTGGAGAAAGTAGTACCAAGCCAGAGGTGCTCCTCATATACACATGCTATTATGGATCAAGAATGCTCCAAAATTTGGAACTGATACTGATGAAAGTGTTTTGTCTTTCAACGAACAGTATGTTACCTGTGCCATTCCAAGAGAAGGAGTAAACAGCTTGAGACAACAAGTTTTACGGTTTCAAAGTCATCGATGTGGAAAATATTGTCGACGAAAATGCAAGTCTAAAGGGAAATTTTATACAAAATGTCGTTTTGGATTCTCACGTCCAATAATTTCTAAAGGAAGAGTAAATAGTTATGTCAGCAGTAAGGCATACCATAACTCAGAAATCTCCCAAGAATACATACAACTTGAAAATAACAGAAGCTTCAAAGTACATTAATGAATACAATACAATGATTTTGAAAATGTGGAATGCAAACATGGATATTCAATATGTTGCAGATAATTCAATTGCTGTTGCTCGCTATGTTACATCATATATATCCAAATCTGAAAAGACAGAGATGAAAGAAATGTGGGAAGAAATTTCACAAGAGAAGAGTCTTAGCAAGAAATTGTACAGCTTCAGCTTGAAAATGCTTTACCATTGAGAGATTGGATCCTATGAATGTTCAGTTTGCTTAAGTTCTGCCAGTTTATATTCAAAGCCAAGAGGAATCCTGGGTAAGTATAGGTCTTGCTTCAACACGAAATAGAGTATTGAAAACATTACAAGAAATCAAATACTTAGCATTGAATGAACCAGAAAGTACAGATATTCTTAAAACTAATATGTTGGATACATACTATCCCAAAAGGAGTCCACATCTGGAAAAACTATGTCTTTATGAAATACTTCAATATTACCACTTTAGAAGAAAAATATGCAGTAATTGGATGTGATGGATGTTTGGCAAAACATGCCAAATGAAATCTTATTAACCACAGAAAACTCAGCTGCGAAAGTCCAGATAAGAGGGAATTTTTCTATTTAGCACTTCTACAAATGTTTAAGCCTTGGCGTAGTGAAACGGAATTACTTGGACATTTTGACTGCTATGAAGATTCTTTTAATGCATGTAAAGATAGCATTTCAATGCACAATTTTCCCTACATATCTATAAATGTTAAATGAAGAGATTGAACAAGAAAGTACTATTGCAGCTGAAATAGCCAGAGACAGTTCTCAAGACAGCCAAAGTTCTGTTCCACTAAGTCAAGATCCACTGGGACAACCAATTATCGAAAATGAAGCAACAATAGCCATGAATGAGGTAGAAACTGCAATGCAACAAGCACAACAAGATATTACTCCGTTGAAAAACTTAGAAGAACAACTAAATATTGAACAGAAAGAAATATATCTACAAGTGAAAGAACAGATACAACATGGTTTGCTACATGAAAAAAAAAAAGAATGCCAATGTTCATCATTTAAACCTATTCTAATGTACGTCAGCGGTCAAGCTGGAACAGGAAAACATTTCTTAATTAATGTTTTGACCAGTTATCCTCAAAAAACTACAGAATCACATTTATCTTGTGTTGTAACAGCTCCAACTGGATTAGCAGCACACAACATTAAAGGGATTACTTTACATCGATTACTTATGCTACCTGTTGAACATAACAATAGATTGGAATATCACAAACTATCTGGAGAAGCTTGTTATGAAGTCTCAAGAGTACTGAAGAAAATGAAACTTTTAGTCAGTGATGAGGTGAGCATGGTCTCAAACTTAATGCTTGCCTTTGTACATTTAAGAATGCAACAGATTTTAAAAACAGATTACGATCTTCTGTTTGGAGGAAAACATTTAATTGTATTCGGAGATCTACTACAACTTACTCCGGTAAAAGGACTACCTGTTTTTAAAACACTTGTCCATAAAGACACTAGGAAATCTTTGGGAAGTATTGGAAATGTGAACATTTGGTTACATTTTGAATATAAAGAACTTATTAAGAATATGCGACAAGCTAGTGATGAAGATTATGTAAATATTCTTCAAGATATAAGACTTGGTGTCTTGACGAAACATGGTAAAGAAGCTTTAGAAAGTCAGCTACTAAGGAACTTGTTTACAACTGGAAACACAGCAGTTGAAATAATGTACAATAAGCTTGGAGAAAACAAGTCTATAGTTTGCTTAATGTCTACACTCTAAGAGTGTTCAACATTTAATCAAGAACTTTTGAAACTGGAAAAACAGGAAATAGTGGAAATTAAAGCTATTGATAAAATTGAACACTAGGGAGTGACTATTCTTCTCACAGAGAAACTACAGGCTAAATTGCATTCTTTGGAAAAGTCTGTATCTAAAACTGAAGGCTTAGAAAAGACTTTCCATGTATGTATAAACTGTCGGGTAATTTTATGGCGTAATTTGAATGTAGAAGATGGTTTAGTAAAGGAGCAATGGGGAAAGTGATTGATTTTGTGAAATTTCAGAACAGAGATGAAATAGAATTTCTGATAATAAAATTTGATCAGATTAAAGAGGTAAGACAAATTGGGCGTTGTGTTGTACGTTTTTTACTTGTAAAAGATTTGTATGTTCACAGAAAACAGTTTCCTCTGTCCTTAGCTTAAGCAGTAACTATTCATAAATCTCAAGGTTTAAGTATGGACAGTGCTTTTGTAAATATCGGAAGTACAGTGTTCAAAGAGGGAATGGCATATGTTGCATTGTCTCGAGTAAGAACATTGTCTGGTTTGTATTTGATAGATTTAGATGAGAAAAAAGCTAGTGCTGATGCAAATTGTGTAAGAGAGTATAATCGTTTAAGAAGAGTTTATGCTCCTGATTTAGGTGAATATCCGATATATGAGAAACGTATAGTCTGTCCAAAACGGAAATATGTCAAAGATGGAATAGAGGTTCAAAAAAAGAAAACAAATGAAGAGAAACTTGATGGCGTAAAGAAAAAGAAAATGGAAACTCTTGATGAGATTGTAGGATACCAGTTGGAAAATAGTTCAGGTATCAACTGCTATGCTAATGTGATTCTGAATGGTGTGTTTTATCTAGAAGATCTTCATTGTGAAATCATGGGAAATCATGAAAAAAAATTCTGTTCTTTATTACATCATGTATTTCAACAGTTGGTAACTGACAGAAGTAAAATCCATACTGCTTCTGGCGTTCGGCATCTTTTGGATATATGTACTGGTTCATTGACATTTACTCATAATGTACAGAAAGATACACAAGAATTTCTAATGCTTATGCTTGGAGTGTTAGAACATGAAGGAATACAGATTGAAAACTTATTTGGACTAAGTTACAGATGGGATCATAAATGTGAAGAGTGTTCATTTACTACCATCACTGAAATACAAACAGAACGATTCATATACTGCAAATCAGTTCCTTTTAACAAATTGATTAAAACAGCCAATCAGGATATGAAATGTTCTCATTGTAGATCAGAGATGTTGTCTACATTACATATAGAAAGATTTGGAAAATATCTAATTTTAATGCTTCAACGTTGTAGAGCAAATGGAAGAAAATTGGAAATGAAAATATCAAATTTTAAAGTAATTCAAATATCTATCTCAGGAAGAACTTTAACAGCAGTGGCTATTATTTTCCATGATGGACCTACTACAACATCTGGACAATATACTGTGTATTTAAAGTGTAATAAAGGATGGACACATTGCAATGATGCCCACTTGGAATTCAAATCTAGGTTGCCTTATGAATTACCAAATTCATATTTGTTATTTTTGAAGCCAAAGTTTTGAGTACATCATTCGGCCTATTGGGAAGATGCGAACAGAAACTAAACAGGAATGCAAACTATTAGTACTCATAATTAGTGTTTGGATTATTATTTGCGGTAATTGATATTGCATTTGGAAAATTCTGTTTAAAAAGAAATAGTTTATATATTTGTTGTCTATTTTGTATCAGATGTAAATGAGAGTCTATATTTTGGCAAATGTATTTGAGATAAATAATAGAGTTTATGTAGGTGAAGAAAGTAAAATACAAAGTGTAGATAGAAAAGCACATAGCTACACATATTGAAAATACTGCTTTAAGATGATTTTTTTTCTACAATCAGATTGTTTTTTTCCCTGCTGTTAATGATGAAACCACATTGAAATCATTGTGTCTGGTGAAGTTAAGTGGAATCTGAGAACAGCAAAAAAGGGAATCTGAAAATGTTATTTAATTCAAACTTTATGTTGAGTTGCAAAAAAATATAATCTTACAATTTCAGTAATATATTATCATTAAATAACAGTTTTTCTATTTCTTCTTTATAGTAGGTTGTGTTGAAGTTTGAGAAGAGTTTTAATGCTGTTTACGACAATGCTACTATAAAATATTTCTATTGAGTAATGTATCTAAATTACAGTGGCGGCTCCTTGAGGGAGGGCTGCGGGGTGGTGGGTCGGGACGGGGAGGGGCTGTGTGGGGGGTAGTAAACTCTGGCATATGGCCGAACGGAGTTAAGTAAATAAATAAATAAAACTAATTACATTGCGCGCGCTGCATCGCCGATTTGGCGTTGCAGCGCGCAATGTAAGTCGTTTTATTTATTTATTTATTTACTTAACTCCGTTCGGCCGTATGCCGGAGTTTACTACCCCCGCCCCGCCCCACCGCCCAGCAGCACTCCCTCGAGGAGCCGCCACTGCAAAATTATTTAAAAGGTAATGATACATAATATGCATGATACTGTGAAAAAATGTTTAAAGTTTAATTATATGTAATTTGTTTCTAATGATCCTTTAGTCTACTTCAAAATTTTCATTATATTGGTCATGTAATCAAGGAGGCAGTTATCCTTACATGTAGACACTACTCATAGACTTATGCATTCTCTGAAGTACAAGTTTTGCACTAATAGCAAAACAAAGCCATTACCCTTGCATTCTTTCTTTTACACAGGCACTACCCATGCACTCATTCAATTACCCAGGCTCTACCCATGCACTTATGCAATCACTCAGGCTCTACTCTTCCACTCAATCATTCACTCAAGCATTACCCATGCACTCATCCATTCACTCAGGCACTACCTATACATTTGTCCAATTACCCAGGCATTACTCTTGCACCCAAACTTCCACTCAAACATTACTCATACACTCATCCAATCACTCCGGCACAACCCCTGCACTCATGCAATCACCCAGGCACTACCCATGCACTCATGCAATCACTCAGGCACTACTCTTGCCCTCATCCATTCAATTAAGCAGTACACATGCACTCATCCATTCACTCAGGCACTACCTATGTACTCATCCAATGATGCAGGCATTAGCCTTGCATCCATCCTTCCAGTCAGGTACTACACATACACTCATCCAATCACCCAGGCTCTACCACTGGACTCGTGCAATCACCCAGGCACTATCCATGTACTTATGCAATCACCCAGGCACTACTGTTGCACTCAGCCATTCACTTAGGCAGTACCCATGCACTCATCCATTTACTCAGGCACTACCTATGCACTCATCCATTGACACAGGCATTAGACTTGCATCCATCCTTCCACTGAGGTACTACCCATACACTCATCCAATCAACCAGGCACTACCACTGCACTCATGCAATCATGCAGACACTACTCATCCACTCATGCAATCACTCAGGCACTACTCATGCATTCAACTATTCACTCAGGTACTACCTATGCATTCATTCACTCCCTCAAGCACTACTCATGCACTCTTTCAATGACCCAGGCATTAGCCTTGCATCCATCCTTCCACTCAGGCACTACCCATACACTCAACCAATCACCCAGGCACTACCACTGCACTCATGCAATCACCCAGGGATTACCCATCCACTCATGCAATCACTCAGGCACTACTCTTGCACTCAACCATTCACTCAGGTACTACCCATGCACTCATTCACTCCCTCAAACACTACCCATGCACTCTTTCTATGACCCGGGCATTAGTCTTGCACTCATACTTTCACCCAGGTACTTCTCATGCACTCATGCAATTACCCAGGCACTACCCCTGCACTCATTCAATCACCCAAGCACTACCCATGTTCTTATGCAGTCACCCAGGCACTACTGTTGCACTCAGCCATTCACTTAGGCAGTACCCGTGCACTCATCGATTCACTCAGGCACTACCTATGCCCTCATCCAATGACCCCAGGCATTACCTTGCATCCATCCTTCCACTCAGGCACTACCTATACTCTCATGCGATCACGCAGGCACTACCACTGCACTAATGCAATCACCCAGACACTACCCATCCACTCATGCAATCACTCAGGCACTATGCTTGCACTCAACCATTCACTCAGGTACTAAATATGCATTCATTCACTCCCTCAAGCACTACCCATGCACTCTTTCAATGACCCAGGTATTAGCCTTGCATCCATCCTTCCACTCAAGCACTACCAATACACTCATTCAATCACCCAGGCACTACCACTGCACTCATGCAATCACCCAGACACTACCCATCCACTCATCATTAAATCACCCAGGCACTACTCTTGCACTCAACCATTCCCTCAAACACTCATCCAATCACTCAGACACTACATACGCACTCATGCAATCATAAAGACACTATCCATTGACTCATGTATTCACACAACATATAGCTTTTCTTTTTTAAACCCGAATAGGTGGTTCCGTAAGAACCGTTTTTCTCTTCTTTTTTAAAACTATTTAATCTTTTATTTTTTTAACAATTTTGGGGTTTTTTGCTGTTTTTTAGTTTTTCTTTTTAAAAAATGGAGAAAAAAACAAGCACATTTAGTGCATAAATGCAGGGGGAAAAATAATTAACACTTATGATTATTAATTGTATCCAACATTATTTGCACAACCTGTTCACCAATGCTTAAAACGGTGATACACTTTGGGCAAAAAAGTCCTGCCTTAGAGAAATCCGGAAGAGTCGGTGGGATAGACTGCAACCTGTCACCAACTGATGAAGTGGAAGGCTGTGCATCACCAGTTTCTTCATTCTGTCTTGCAAGTTCAGCTCTTGCAAGCCTTTTTCGTGCATGGTTCTGAGATGTTTGTACATCTAGGATGTACCACACGAATATTTTTTGTCAGAACCACGAGACAGAACTTTTTTGCAAATGTTGCAAGTTACCTTGCACGCATTTACTTTCTTTTCTCCTTCTGGTATGGGAAAAAAATTCCCATACCACACTGACCTTCTTTCTGCACTTTAGCTCCTCTTCCTCTTGGAGCAAGGTCTCCTTCCCCTGCTCCAGCAGATCCTGTGCACTTGCCATTTTCAATTAATGATTAGAAATCCTCAAAACACCAAAAAACATTCCAAAATTGAGTTGCTCCTTGAAAAAGTATGGCTGTTGCCAACCACACCCAAAATTAGAAGAAAGAGGGTGGGTTCTAGCAAACTTAAAGATGACAGGATCTTTAACCAATGAAATTTCTTTTTTTTGTGTCACATGGGGTGTGTGTCCCCTACGCGGAACCACCGCGTACGGGACGCGATTCCGCAACTTCTTTCAATTTTACATTTCAGGAGTATTTAGGACTATCTGAAAATATTTTAATTGCACATAACTGTATCTCTTTATTTTAAATAAATAAAATAAAGCTGTATTAATATAAAATATTGTTTAAAAAAAACTTTAGATTCGCGTCCCGTATGCGAATCCGGAAGTCGCAATGTACGCAGCCGTTGCACGACTCCTGAAATTACTATTACATTTTTTTTATAAAATTCATTTATTGATATACAAGTTTAGTAACTAGCTTAACAAACCACTTACCTTGAACTTAATATTATTATTGTGTGTATATATATATATATTCACTGAAAAAACCATAGGTTTCAGGGACGTTATAGTTACAAATTAGCATTTAAAAAACCTTTGAAATTCACTGAAAAAACCATAGGTTTTAGGGACAGTTATAGTTAGTTGGACATTGCACTCGTACAAAACCCGTGAAATTCCCCGTTATAGTTAGTCCAGCTAACTATAACTCGCGCCCAGCAATGCACTGCTGATGACGTCACATATTACATCACTCATGACATGGTCAGTGACATCACTGATGACATCACTGATGACATCTCAAATGACATCACTGATGACATCAATGATGACATCATCCAGTGACTGTGTGTTTCTGTAAAGTTTAAATATTTTTAATATATATAGGAAAAGACGTATTGAAGAATGAGTGGGTGTGTAAGTGTCTGTATGGATGATTTAGTAGGTGCGTGACTGACTGTATAAGTGAGTGATTTAACGTATCTTACTGAATGCATGGGTTAGTGACTAAACTGGGTGAATGTCTGTATCCGTCTGACTGTTGCTGTGTAAGTGGCTGCATGTGTTTGAGAATAGCTACATGAGTGTCTATATGAGTTATTGAATGCTTGTGTGAGTATCTGTATGGGTGCCTGAGTGTTTGTGTGGGAGGGGTGTGTGCGACTCTGTGCATAGATGTGTGAGTGGGTGATTCACTGGGTGGATGGTTTCAAGAGTGCATCTGTGATAGACTGTATGGGTGGGTAAGTGTGTGTAAGAGTGTGTTAGTGAGTGAATGTATGTCCCAGTGGTACATGTGTGAGTAACTACATATGTGAAAGGCAATATATATGTGTGTTGGAGTATATAAATAGCTATAAGCAAGAGTGACTGATTGTGATAGTGGCTGTATGGATGAGTGTGTGCTTGTATCAGTGATTGTATAAGAGCGTAAGAATGTGCTAGTATTTGTATGAGTAAGTGAGCTGGTGTGTGTATAACTGTATAGGTGAGTAAATGGTAGTGTGTTTCATTATTTGCATGACTGACTAGGTGTGTGAGTACCTCTATGGATGAGTGGCGGTGTTTGAGTGTCTATATAGGAGTATGAGTGCATATGATAGTCCTGTACTGAGTGACCGTAAATATGAGTGACTGTTCGGGTGAGTGAGTGGATGTGTGCGTAGACCTAAGAATCAGTGAGTGGGTATGTAGTTATTGGTGTTGGAGTGTCTATGGTTTTGCGAATGGCAGTCTGTACTTTAGAGTGGGTGTATCAAAGGTTATATTAGGGTGTGAGAAGATGCATGAAATTATCACATGGATGATGTCATCAGTGATGTCATCAGTGATGTCATTTGAGATGTCATCAGTGATGTCATCAGTGATGTCACTGACCATGTCATGAGTGATGTAATATGTGACGTCATCAGCAGTGCATTGCGGGCGCGAGTTATAGTTAGCTGGACTAACTATAACGGGGGAATTTCACGGGTTTTGTACGAGTGCAATGTCCAACTAACTATAACTGTCCCTAAAACCTATGGTTTTTTCAGTGAATTTCAAAGGTTTTTTAAATGCTAATTTGTAACTATAACGTCCCTGAAACCTATGGTTTTTTCAGTGAATTTCAAAGGTTTTTTAAATGCTAATTTGTAACTATAACATGTCTGAAACCTACGGTTTTTTCAGTGAATTTCAAAGGTTTTGTAAATGACAATTTTTAAATGTATTAATTGTTATATAAATTTTTTAAATACTGATTTACTACATTTTTAGAAACAATTTTTTTTTACATATTTTATTATTTAAATTACATTGTAATTACATTATACATTACATTACAAAAAATACTTTCTCTTAATGAATTACTTTAGTTTAAATACTTTGCAGATAGGCAATAGACTTTTAAGTACAGTAGTTACAGTTGTTGCAATGGGCAACACATTTTCAAACACAATGCAACATTCAGCTCAATGTGAATTTCTAGTTAAATGCAATTAGTTACTTTATGGATTACTTTTCTAACCACAGGACTGGATCCTAGATTCAGTCCTGGGACATCTCCTGTAAACAGTTGAGTAAAAGCGTTTTGGTTACAGTCGTGATTTTTAAGGAATATTATTGTATTTTAAAAGTTGACACTTTGAAACTTTTTCTCATAGAATCACCAATGTTATCCTATGGAAGGAAATTCACTTAGCAGATAAAAACTGTTATCGTTACTTTTTCTTACTCAGTGTTGGATCCTGGATCCAGCACTGGTGCATCTCCTGTAAACAGTTGAAAGAATGCGTTTAAGTCATACTGTCGATTTTTAAGGAATATTTGTAGTTTGTGAAAATCAACACTTTGAAACTTTTTTGCTGAAAACCAGTCAATGTTAGCCTATGAAGGAAATTCAAGTTACCGGTAAGTACGGTTAAAATTACTTTTGAGGATCAGTACTGGGCTGAAACATACAGCACTGAGGTCTCTCCTGATAACAGGTGAGTAAATCGGAATTCGTATTTCGGCTGATTTTAGAGGAATATTTTAAAGTTCCAAAACTCCACACTTAGAAGAATTTCCAAGTGAAACCAGTCAATGTTAGCCTATGGAAGGAAATTCAAGTTACTGGTAAGTACGGTTAAAATTACTTTTCAGGACCAGTACTGGGCTGAAAGATGCAGCACTGAGGTCTCTCCTGATAACAGGTGAGTAAATCAGAATTCGGATTTCGGCTGATTTTAGAGGAATATTTGTATGTTTCAAAAATCAACACTTAGAAGAATTTCCAAGTGAAACCAGTCAATGTTAGCCTATGAAGGAAATTCAAGTTACCGGTAAGTACGGTTAAAATTACTTTTCAGGATCAGTACTGGGCTGAAAGATGCAGCACTGAGGTCTCTCCTGATAACAGGTGAGTAAATCGGAATTCGTATTTCGGCTGATTTTAGAGGAATATTTTAAAGTTCCAAAACTCCACACTTAGAAGAATTTCCAAGTGAAACCAGTCAATGTTAGCCTATGAAGGAAATTCAAGTTACCGGTAAGTACGGTTAAAATTACTTTTCAGGATCAGTACTGGGCTGAAAGATGCAGCACTGAGGTCTCTCCTGATAACAGGTGAGTAAATCGGAATTCGTATTTCGGCTGATTTTAGAGGAATTTTTGTATGTTTCAAAAATCAACACTTAGAAGAATTTCCAAGTGAAACCAGTCAATGTTAGCCTATGAAGGAAATTCAAGTTACCGGTAAGTACGGTTAAAATTACTTTTCAGGACCAGTACTGGGCTGAAAGATGCAGCACTGAGGTCTCTCCTGATAACAGGTGAGTAAATCGGAATTCGTATTTCGGCTGATTTTAGAGGAATATTTGCACAATGGTGAAGGGAGGGGGCGGGGCCTGAGGTGACATCTTTGCAAACGCGCCCCGTGGCGCGTTTTAAGTTGGGGGATTAAGTTCCCTTGAATCCTGAGGGTCCCTAGGGGCCAACTAGACCACCAGGAACCTCCAATATGCGCCAGGGGCTGCGTTGCAGAGACGTGTAGAGAGGCCACACCCCTTTTACACCTCTCTGCAACGCAGCTCTGTGGCGCTTTCTGGATGTACCTGTTGGGCTAGTTGGCCCCCAGGGACCCTCAGGATTGAAGGGGATTTAATTCCCCATCTTAAAACGCGCCACGGGGCCTGTTTGCACACATGTCACCTGAAGCCCCGCCCCTCCCTTCACCACTGTGCAAACGCGCCCCGTGGCGCGTTTTAAGTTGGGGGATTAAGTCCCCTTGAATCCTGAGGGTCCCCGGAGTCCAACTAGCCCACCATATACCTCCAAAAGCGCCACAGAGCTGCGTTGCAGAGAGGTGTAAAAGGGGTGTGGCCTCTCTACACCTCTCTGCAACGCAGCCCCTGACGCATACTGGAGGTTCCTGGTGGGCTAGTTGGCCCCCAGGGACCCCCAGTATTCAAGGGGAATTCGTTCCCCCTCTGCAAACGCGCCAGGGGCGCGTTTGCAGAGTGGTGAAGGAAGGGGCGGGGCCTGCGGGCCGATCGTTTAAAAAAAAAAAAAAAAAATTGTCCCCTGAAGGGGGCTGTGTGGCCCCCTTCCTTTTTCCTGTTTTTATGCCCTGGGGACCCCATCCCCCAGGGCCTTACCCCTTTTTTAATTTGTAATTTTTAAAAAAACGGGAAGGGGGCCGCGTGGCCCCCTTCCCTGGGCCTGTATTGGCCCCGGGGACCCCATCCCCGGGGCATGGCCTCGTTTTTATTTATATTCTTTGGAGGGGGCTGCGTGGCCCCCTCCTCTGGCCATTTAAGGCCCCGGGGACCCCATCCCCGGGGCCGGCCATTCCGTTTTTGTTTTTTTAATTTTTTTTTTTTTTTGGGGAGGGGGCCGCGTGGCCCCCTCCCGAGCCACTACTTGCCCCGGGGACCCCATCCCCGGGGCCTGGCCTCTCGTTGGGGACTGTGGGGGGTCCCCAATCCCCCACAGTCCCGCCGGCTCCCCGCGTCCCTAGGGTGCCGGCATTGCTTTACACATGGGGAGCAGCTAACATGCTGCTCCCCATGTGTAAAGCTATCGGCTTTGGATATTGGAAGAGAGAGCAGGTTTCCTGCTCTCTCTTCCAATATCCAAAGCAAGTTTGCAATGACAGGACGGGAGCCGCGAGGCTCCCGTCCTGTCATTGCAAACAGCAGTGTCCCGGGGTAGGCACCCCGGGACACTGCAGGAGCCGGCCCTGGGGGTGGTGGTCCCCAGGGCCATCAAGGGCTCCAGGAGGGGGCCGCGCGGCCCCCTCCCATTCAGTACACAGCCCCGGGGAGGTGGTGGTCCCCGGGGCTCTGAGGTCCGTAACGGACCCCCATATTAAAATGTTTAGTGCCCCGGGAGGTGGTGGTCTCCGGGCGTGTGGGGGCTGGAGCCCCCACACAGGTTTAATAATTTTTTTAAAAAGCCCCGGGAGGTGGTGGTCCCCGGGGCTGCGGGAGGGCTCAGAGCCCTCCCGCACCATTTTTTAAAAAGCCCCGGGGGTGGCGGTCCCCGGGGCTTGGGGGCCCTTGAGGCCCCCACACATTAAATTATCCCCCACCATGCCCCCGGGACTTGGGCCACCCGGGGCCAGTGCTATCGAAGCGCGGAGACCGCGCTTCGATTTTTTCGGCAGGATTCGCGCACCCTGAGCGCATCCTGCCGATTTAAAAAAAAAAAATTTTTTTTGCCCAGGGGGTCTTTGTGGGACCCCTGAGCAAACCTAGGGGTCAGGGTGTTTCTACCCTCCCCCTTTGTGCGCTTTGTGCACTTGTTTCTGTCCCTCGGTTCTACCGAGGGACAAAATGGCTGCCAACATTTCCTGAATCGGAATGTTGACAGCCAGCTGACAGCCAATTAACATGCAGCTCGTGATCGGGACGGTGCGCGCAGGGTGCGCTCAGGGTGCGCGAATCCTCCGTGCCCATAGATATATATGTACTTTTACTTTTTGATTTTCTCAGCAACTACTGAACGGATTTACACCATTTAACAAAAGGGTTCTTTCTGAACCAAGAACTACCTCTTTGCCAAATTTGGTGTAATTCCGTTCAGCAGTTCGGGCTGTAGCCGTGTCTAAAGTTTCCTATGGGAAAATGCATGGGGAAAACGCGTTTTGGGACCCCCTTTTTCTCGGCCCACGCTTGACGTATCACCCCGAGACTTTCAGGGTAGGAGCGGACCGGAGCGCCCCACGAAGTTTGAAAATTTCGCGAAGATACGTCAACCGGCAAGAGAGTTATTTCAAATAGAATGTCGCGGATTTCCTATGGATAATAGGTTGTAACTATAACTATCTACTGGCGACCGCCAGTAGATAATATGAAAAATATATATATGAAAAATATATATGTGAAAAATCACGCTGGAGCCACATCCTGTACGCGAATCCGGAAGTTGCAATGTACGCGTTCGTACCGCGACTCATGAAATTACTATTAAAAAAACATTTTAATAAGTTTCATTTATTAATATACAATTTTAGTAACTATCTTAACAAACCTCTTAGCTTGAACTTAATATTGTTATTGTGTATATATATGAAAAATATATATGAAAAATCACGCTTGAGCCGCGTTCCGTACGGGAATCCAGAAATAACGCTCGGCAATGTACAGGGATTCGCGTCCGGTACGCGACTCCATCTTTTTATTTAAAAAAAATATATATATCTTAATACACATATTATATATATGTGTATGTATACATTCATTTAAAAAAAGTATATTTAAAAAAATTTTTTTTAAATGTAATTAAAAAAATAGAAATTTATTAAAAAAATTATACATATGTATATGTATATTTTGACTGTATATATACATATATATAAAATATATATATATATATATACATATATTTTATATATACATATATATTCACTGGAAAAAAACACATGTTACAGGGACATTATAGTTAGAAATTACCATTTAAAAAAACCTTAGAAATTCATTGAAAAAACCACAGGTTTCAGGGACGTTATAGTTAGGAATTAGCATTTAAAAAACCTTAGATATCCACTGAAAAAACCACAGGTTTCAGGGACGTTATAGTTATGCTGACATTTCACTCGTAAAAAAACAATGCACTGCTGATGATGTCACATATTACATCACTCATGACATGGTCAGTGACATCACTGATGACATCTCAAATTACATCACTGATGACATCACTGTTGACATCATCCAGTGACTCAGTGTTTCTAAAAAGTTTAAGAATGTTATATATATATGCAAAGGTGTATTAAAGATTGAGTGGGTGTAGGGAGTGTCTGAATGGATGATTGAGTGGGTGCATGACTGACTGTATAAGTGAGTGATTGAACGTGTCTTAGTGAATGCATGGGAGAATGACTAATCTGTGTGAATGTCTGTATTAGTCTGTCAGTTGGTGTGTAAGTGGCTGCATGGGTTGGTGAGTAGCTACATGAGTGTCTATATGGGTTAATGATTGGTTGTCTGAGTATCTGTATGGGTGCCTGGGTGTCTGTGTGGGTGGGTGGGGGGTGTGACTCCCTGCATGGATGTGTGAGTGGGTGATTCACTGGGTATATGGGTTCATGAGTACGTGTGTGAGGGGCTGTATGGGTGAGTGAGTGTCCGTATGTCTGTGTACATATGTGGAGGCAGTATATGTGAGTGTTGGACTATATAAATGACTATATGTGAGAGTGAGTGATTGTGAGAGTGGCTGTATGGATGAGTGTGTGCTTCTGTCAGTGATTGTATAAGAGAGTAAGTATGTGTTAGTATCTGTATGAATACGTGAGGTGGTGTGTGAATAATTGTGTATGTGAGTAAATGGGAGTGTGATTGATTCTTTGCATGACTGGCTATGTGTGTGAGTAACTCTTAGGGTACCGCAGTGTGTGAGTGTCTGTATAGGTGTATGAATGCATATGATAGTGCTGTATTGATGAGTGACTGCATGTATGAGTGACTATGGGTGAATGAGTAGATGTGTGTGTAGACCTAGGAATCAGTGAGTGGGTATGTAGTAACTGGTATTGCTGCGTCTTTGGTTTCGAAAATGGTAGTCTGTATTTTAGAGTGGATGTATCAAAGGTTATATTAGGGTGTGAGGAGGTGCATCAGATTATCACGTGGATGATGTCATCAGTGATGTAATTTGAGATGGCATCAGTGATGTCACTGACCATGCCATGAGTGATGTAATATATGACATCATCAGCAGTGCATTGCGGGGGCGCGAGTTATAGTTACCTCAACTAACTATAACGGACGAATTTCTCGGGTTTTGTACGACTGAAATGTCCAACTAACTATAACGTCCCTGAAACCCGTGGTTTTTCAGTGAATTTCTAAGGTTTTTTAAATGCTAATTTCTAACTATAACGTCCCTGAAACTTATGGTTTTTTCAGTGAATTTCAAAGGTTTTTTAAATGCTAGTTTCTAACTATAACATCCCTGAAACCTATGGTTTTTTCAGTGAATTTCAAAGGTTTTTTAAATGCTAGTTTCTAACTATAACGTCCCTGAAACCTATGGTTTTTTCAGTGAATTTCTAAGGTTTTTTAAATGCTAATTTCTAACTATGCCTACATAGGTAGGACATATGCAGAAAGAGGAAGAAAGGCGCAGAAAGAAGCAAGAGAAATGCAGAAAGAGGCAACAGAAGTCCACAAAGACGAAGAAAGGTGCAGAAAGAAGCAAGAGATATGCAGAAAGAACCAACAGAGGTGCACAAAGAGACCTTGTTGCAAAGTCATCCTGTGCTCCCAACATTTTGCTGACTGGTACTGGTAGTAACTGACTCTGACTAACCAGGCCCGGAGCCAGTGCTATGCTAAAAGACACTTAGAATACAGTGAAAACACCTACATACACTAGGGTACACTATGGGTTGGGGTACCTCTGTCATTGGCATGACCTCCCCTGTAAGGCCCTAGTACATAATAGGGCAGTGGGATTAAAACTAACTCTAAGTCAGAGGTGCAGAAAGAAGCAAGAGCAGTGCAGAAAGAACCAACAGAGGTGCATAAAGAGGCAAGAGGGGTACAGAAAGAGGCAAGAAAAGTGCAGAAAGAAGCAAAAGAGGTGCAGAAGAAGACAAGAGAACTGCAGAAAACGGCAAGAGAGGTGCAGGAAGAGGCAGGAGAGGTGCACAAACAGGCAAAAGGGATACAGAAAGAGGCAAGAGGGGTGCAGAAAGAAGCAAGAGAAGTGCAGAAAGAAGCAACAGAGGTGCTTAAAGAGGCAAGAGGGATGCAGAAAGAGGCAAAAGAAGTGCAGAAAGAAGCAACAGAGGTGCCGAAAAAGGCAAGAAAGGTGCAGAAACAGGCAAGAAAGGTACAGAAAGAGGGAACAGGGGTGCAGAAAGAGGTAAGAGGGATACAGAAATTTGCAAGAGAGGTGCAGAAAGAAGCAAGAGCAGTGCAGAAAGAAGCAGGAGAAGTGCAGAAAGAAGCAAGAGAGGTGGAGAAAAAGGGAAGAGGGGTGCAGAAAGAGGCATGAGGGATGCAGAAATTTGCAAAAGAGGTGCAGAAAGAAGCAAGAGCAGTGCAGAAAGAACTAACAGAGGTGCAAAAAGAGGCAGGAGGGGTGCAGAAAGAGGTAGGAGAGATACACAAATTGGCGAGAGAGGTACAGAAAGAGGCAAGAGGGATGCAGAAAGAAGGAAGAGAAGTGCAGAAAGAAGCAACAGAGGTGCTGAAAGAGGCGCGAAGGGTGCAGAAAGAGCAAGAGAAGTACAGAAAGAAGCAACAGAGGTACAGAAAGAGGCAAGAGAGGTGCAGAAACAGGCAGGAAAGGTGCAGTAACAGGGAACAAGGGTACAAAAAGAGGCAAGAGAGGTGCAGAAAGAGGGAAGAGGGGTGCAGAAAGAGGCAGGAGGGGTACAGAAAGAAGCAAGTGAGGTACAAAAAGAGGCAACTGAGGTGCAGAAAGACATAAGAGAAGTGCAGAAACAAGCAAGAGAAGTACAGAAAGAGGCAAGAAAATTGCTGAAAGAAGCAACAGAGGTGTAGAAAGAAGCAAGAGAAGTGTAGAAAGAGGCAAGTGAGGTGCAGAAACAAACGAGCAGTGCAGAAAGACGCAACAGAGGTGCAAAAAGAGGCAAGAGGGGTGTAGAAAGAGGTAGGAGAGGTGTACAAAGAGGCAAGAAAGGTACAGAAAGAGGCTGGAGGGGTACAGAAAGAAGGAAGAGAAGTGCAGAAAGAAGCAACAGAGGTGCTGAAAGAGGTGTGAAGGGTGCAGAAAGAGCAAGAGAAGTACAGAAAGAAGCAACAGAGGTACAGAAAGAGGCAAGAGAGGTGCAGAAACAGGCAGGAAAGGTGCAGTAACAGGGAACAAGGGTACAAAAAGAGGCAAGAGAGGTGCAGAAAGAGGGAAGAGGGGTGCAGAAAGGGGCAAGAGGGGTGCAGAAAGGGGCAAGAAGGGTGCAGAAAGGGGCAAGAGGGGTGCAGAAAGGGGCAAGAGGGGTGCAGAAAGAGGCAACAGAGGTGCAGAAACAAGAGAAGTGCAGAAACAAGCAAGAGAAGTGCAGAAAGAGGCAAGAGAATTGCTGAAAGAAGCAACATAGGTGTAGAAAGAAGCAAGAGCAGTGCAGAAAGAGGCAGGTGAGGTGCAGAAAGAAGCAAGAGCAGTGCAGAAAGAACCAACAGAGGTGCAAAACGAGGCAAGAGGGGTGCAGAAAGAAGTAGGAGAGGTGCACAAAGAGGCAAGAAAGGTACAGAAAGAGGCAGGAGGGGTACAGAAAGAAGGAAGAGAAGTGCAGAAAGAGGCAAGAGAATTGCTGAAAGAAGCAACAGAGGTATAGAAAGAAGCAAGAAAAGTGCAGAAAGAGGTAAGTAAGGTGCAGAAAGAAGCAAGAGCAGTACAGAAAGAACCAACAGAGGTGCAAAAAGAGGCAAGAGGGGTGCAGAAAAAAGTAGGAGAGGTGCACAGAGAGGCAAGACAAGTACAGAAAGAGGCAGGAGGGGTGCAGAAAGAAGGAAGAGAAGTGCAGAAAGAAGCAACAGAGGTGTGAAAGAGGCGCGATGTGTGCAGAAAGAGCAAGAGAAGTGCAGAAAGAAGCAACAGAGGTACAGAAAGAAGCAACAGAGGTACAGAAAGAGGCAAGAGAGGTGCAGAAACAGGCAGGAAAGGTACAGAAAGAGGGAACAGGGGTGCAGAAAGACGCAAGAGAGGTGCAGAAAGAGAAAAAAGGGGTGCAAAAAGAGGCAAGAGGGGTGCAGAAAGAAGCAAGAGAGGTGCAGAAAAAAGCAAGAGAAGTGCAGAAAGAACCAACAGAGGTGCAGAAACAGGCAAGAGGGGTACAGAAAGAGGCAAGAGAAGTGCAGAAAGAAGTAACATAGGTGCAGAAAGACGCAAGAGAGGTGCAGAAAGACGCAAGAGAGGTGCAGAAACAAACACGCGAAGTGCAGAAAGAGGCAAAAGAATTGCTGAAAGAAGCAACAGAGGTGTGAAAAGAAGCAAGAGAAGTGCAGAAAGACAAGAGAGGTGCAGAAAATGGCAAGAGAACAGCAGAAAGAGGCAAGAGGGATGCAAAAAAGGGAAGAAGGGTACAGAAAGAGGCAAGAGGTGCAGAAAGAAGCAAGAGAAGTGCAGAAAGAAGCAAGAGATGTGCAGAAAGAGGGAAGACGAGTGCAGAAAGAGACAACAGGGGTGCAGAAAGAAGCAAGAGAGGTGCAGAAAGAGGCAATAGAAGTGCAGAAAGAGGCAATAGAAGTGCAGAAAGAGGCAAGAGGGGTGCAGAAAAAAGTAGGAGAGGTGCACAAAGAGGTAAGACAAGTACAGAAAGAGGCAGGTTGGGTGCAGAAAGAAGGGAGAGAAGTGCAGAAAGAACCAACAGAGGTGCTGAAAGAGGTGCGAAGGGTGCAGAAAGAGCAAGAGAAGTACAGAAAGAAGCAACAGAGGTACAGAAAGAGGCAAGAGAGGTGCAGAAACAGGCAGGAAAGGTGCAGAAAGAAGGAACAAGGGTGCACAAAGAGGCAAGAGAGGTGCAGAAAGAGGGAAGAGGGGTGCAGAAAGAGGCTAGAGGGGTGCAGAAAGGGGCAAGGGGGTGCAGAAAGGGGCAAGAGGGGTGCAGAAAGAAGCAAGTGAGGTGCAGAAAGAGGCAACAGAGGTGCAGAAACAAGCAAGAGAAGTGCAGAAACAAGCAAGAGAAGTGCAGAAAGAGGCAAGAGAATTGCTGAAAGAAGCAACAGAGGTGTAGAAAGAAGCAAGAGAAGTGCAGAAAGAGGCAGGTGAGGTGCAGAAAGAAGTAGGAGAGGTGCACAAAGAGGCAAGAAAGGTACAGAAAGAGGCAGGAGGGGTCCAGAAAGAAGGAAGAGAAAGGCAGAAAGAGGCAAGAGAATTGCTGAAAGAAGCAACAGAGGTATAGAAAGAAGCAAGAAAAGTGCAGAAAGAACCAACAGAGGTGCAAAAAGAGGCAAGAGGGGTGCAGAAAAAAGTAGGAGAGGTGCACAAAGAGGCAAGACAAGTACAGAAAGAGGCAGGAGGGGTGCAGAAAGAAGGAAGAGAAGTGCAGAAAGAAGCAACAGAGGTGTGAAAGAGGCGCGATGTGTGCAGAAAGAGCAAGAGAAGTGCAGAAAGAGCAAGAGAAGTGCAGAAAGAAGCAACAGAGGTACAGAAAGAGGCAAGGGAGGTGCAGAAACAGGCAGGAAAGGTACAGAAAGAGGGAACAGAGGTGCAGAAAGACGCAAGAGAGGTGCAGAAAGAGAAAAAAGGGGTGCAAAAAGAGGCAAGAGGGGTGCAGAAAGAAGCAAGTGAGGTGCAGAAAGAGGCAACAGAGGTGCAGAAAGACGCAAGAGAGGTGCAGAAAGACGCAAGAGAGGTGCAGAAACAAGCACGCGAAGTGCAGAAAGAGGCAAAAGAATTGCTGAAAGAAGCAACAGAGGTGTGGAAAGAAGCAAGAGAAGTGCAGAAAGACAAGAGAGGTGCAGAAAATGGCAAGAGAACAGCAGAAAGAGGCAAGAGGGATGCAAAAAAGGGAAGAAGGGTGCAGAAAGAGGCAAGAGAGGTGCAGAAAGAAGCAAGAGAAGTGCAGAAAGAAGCAAGAGAGGTGCAGAAAGAGGGAAGAGAGGTGCAGAAAGAGGGAAGATGAGTGCAGAAAGAGACAACAGGGGTGCAGAAAGAAGCAAGAGAGGTGCAGAAAGAGGCAATAGAAGTGCAGAAAGAGGCAAGTGAGGTGCAGAAGGAGGCAAGAGAACTGCAGAAAGAGGCAAGAGATTTGCAGAAACAGGCAAAAGAGGTGCAGAAAGAGGGAAGAGGGGTACAGAAAGAGGCAAGAGGGATGCATAAATTTGCAAAAGAGGTGCAGAAAGAAGCAAGAGCAGTGCAGAAAGAACCAACAGATGTGCAAAAAGAGGCAAGAGGGGTGCAGAAAAAAGTAGGAGAGGTGCACAAAGAGGTAAGACAAGTGCAGAAAGAGGCAGGATGGGTGCAGAAAGAAGGAAGAGAAGTGCAGAAAGAAGCAACAGAGGTGCTGAAAGAGGCGTGAAGGGTGCAGAAGCAAGCAGGAAAGGTGCAGAAAGAGGGAGCAAGGGTGCAAAAAGAGGCAAGAGAGGTGCAGAAAGAGGGAAGAGGGGTGCAGAAAGAGGCAAGAGGGGTGCAGAAAGAGGCAAGAGGGGTGCAGAAAGAGGTTGCAGAGGTTCACAAAGAGACAAGAAAGGTACAGAAAGAGGCAGGAGGGGTGCAGAAAGAAGGAAGAGAGGTGCAGAAAGAAGCAACAGACGTGCTGAAAGAGGTGCAAAGGGTGCAAAAAGAGGCAAGAGAGGTACAGAAAGAAGGAAGAGACGTATAGAAAGAAGCAAGAGAAGTGCAGAAAGAGGCAAGTAAGGTGCAGAAAGAAGCAAGAGCAGTGCAGAAAGAACCAACAGAGGTGCAAAAAGAGGCCAGAGGGGTGCAGAAAAAGTAGGAGAGGTGCACAAAGAGACAAGACAAGTACAGAAAGAGGCAGGAAGAGAAGTGCAGAAAGAAGCAACAGAGGTGTTGAAAGAGGTGCGAAGGGTGCAAAAAGAGGCAAGAGAGGTGCAGAAAGAGGGAAGAGGGGTGCAGAAAGAGGCAAGAGAGGTGCAGAAACAGGCAGGAAAGGTGCAGAAAGAGGGAACAGGGGTGCAGAAAAAAGCAAGAGAGGTGCAGAAAGAGAAAAAAGGGGTGCAAAAAGAGGCAAGAGGGGTGCTGAAAGAAGCAAGTGAGGTGCAGAAAGAGGCAACAGAGGTGCAGAAAGACTCAAGAGAGGTGCAGAAACAAGCACACGAAGTGCAGAAAGAGGCAAAAGAATTGCTGAAAGAAGCAACAGGGGTGTGGAAAGAAGCAGGAGAAGTGCAGAAAGAGGCAAGTGAGGTGCAGAAAGAGGGAAGATGAGTGCAGAAAGAGACAATAGGTGTAGAAAATGGCAAGAACAGCAGAAAGAGGCAAGAGGGATGCAAAAAAAGGAAGAAGGTTGCAGAAAGAAGCAAGAGAGGTGCAGAAAGAAGCAAGAGAAGTGCAGAAAGAAGCAAGAGGTGCAGAAAGAGGGAAGACAAGTGCAGAAAGAGACAATAGGCGTGCAGAAAGAGACAACAGGGGTGCAGAAAGAGGCAACAGAAGGAGGCAAGTGAGGTGCAGAAGGAGGCAAGAGAACTGCAGAAAGAGGCAAGAGAGTTCCAGAAACAGGCAAAAGGGGTGCAGAAAGAGGCAAGAGGGATGCAGAAATTTGCAAAAGAGGTGCAGAAAGAAGCAAGAGCAGTGCAGAAAGAAGCAACATAGGTGCAAAAAGAAGCAAGAGGGGTGCAGAAAAAAGTAGGAGAGGTGCACAAAGAGGCAAGACAAGTACAGAAAGAGGCAGGAGGGTTGTACAAAGAAGGAAGAGAAGTGCAGAAAGAAGCAAAAGAGGTCCTGAAGGAGGTGCGAAGGGTGCACAAAGAGCAAGAGAAGTACAGAAAGAAGCAACAGAGGTACAGAAAGAGGCAAGAGAGGTGCAGAAACAGGCGGGAAAGGTGCAGAAAGAGGGAACAGGGGAGCAGAAAGACGCAAGAGAGGTGCAGAAAGAGAAAAAAGGGGTGCAAAAAGAGGCAAGAGGGGTGCAGAAAGAAGCAAGTGAGGTGCAGAAAGAGGCAACAGAGGTGCAGAAAGATGCAAGAGAGGTGCAGAAACAAGCAAGAGAAGTGCAGAAAGAGGCAAGAGAATTGCTGAAAGAAGCAACAGAGGTGTGGAAAGAAGCAAGAGAAGTACAGAAAGAGGCAAGTGAGGTGCAGAAAGAGGCAAGAGAGGTGCAGAAAATGGCAAGAGAACAGCAGAAAGAGAGAAGAGGGATGCAAAAAAGGGAAGAAGGGTGCAGAAAGAAGCAAGAGAGGTGCAGAAAGAGGGAAGACGAGTGCAGAAAGAGACAACAGGTGTGCAGAAAGAGACAACAGGGGTGCATAAAGAAGCAAGAGAGGTGCAGAAAGAGGCAATAGAAGTGCAGAAAGAGGCAAGTGAGGTGCAGAAGGAGGCAAGAGAACTGCAGAAAGAGGCAAGAGAGTTCCAGAAACAGGCAAAAGGGGTGCAGAAAGAGGGAACAGGTGGGCAGACTGAGGCAAGAGAGGTGCAGGAAGAGGGGTGCAGAGAGAGGCAAGAGGGATGCAGAAATTTGGAACAGAGGTGCAGGAAGAAGCCAGAGCAGTGCAGAAAGAACCAACAGAGGTGCAGAAAGAGGCAAGGGGGTACATAAAGAGGCAATTGAAGTGCAGAACGAAGCAAAAGAGGTGCAGAAAGAACCAACAGAGGTGGAAAAAGAGGCAAGTGGGGTGCAGAAAGGGGTAGGAGAGGTGCACAAAGAGGCAAGAGGGGTACAGAAAGAGGCCGGAGGGGTGCAGAAAGAGGAAGAGAACTGCAGAAAGAAGCAACAGAGGTGCTGAAAGAGGCACGAAGGGTGCAGAAAGAGACAAGACAGGTGAATAAAGAAGGAACAGAGGTACATAAAGAGGCCAGAGTGGTGCAGAAAGAGGGAAGAGAGGTGCCGAAACAGGTAAAAGGGGTGCAGAAAGAAACAAGTGAGGTGCAGAAAGAGGCAAGAGAGGTGCAGAAAGAGGCAAGAGAGTTACAGAAAGAAGCAAGTGAAGTGCAGAAGGAGGCAAGAGAACTGCAGAAAGAGGCAAGAGAGGTGCAGAAAGAGGCAAGTGAGGTGCAGAAAGAATTAAGATAAGTGCAGAAAGAAGCAACAGAAGTGCAGAAAGAGGGAAGAGGGGTGGAGAGAGAGGAAAGAGGGGTGCAGAAAGAAGCAAGACAGGTGCAGAAAGAAACAAAAGAAGTGCAGAAAGAAGGAACAGAGGTGCAGAAAGAGGCAAAAAGGGTGGATAAAGATGTAAGAGGGGTACAGAAAAAGGCATGAGAGGTGCAGAAAGAGGGAAGAAGGGTGCAGAAAGAGGCAAGAGAGGTGCAGAAAGTAGAAGAGATTTGCAGAAAGAGGCAAGAGAAGTGCAGAAAAAGAAAAATGTGCAGAAAGAAGCAACAGAAATGCAGAAAGAGGCAAGAGAGGCGCAGAAGGAAGCAAGAGTGGCTTGCACACCATTAGTACCAATTTAACACCCACATTTAGCAATAAGTAACAGGTGACCTTCTAGGTTTGCAAAGGGCCTTCCACAACGCTGTAACACTTGTCGCTGCATTTTTGGTAACGTTTGAGCTAGAAACAAGGCTTTTTTTTGTTCAAATCTGCAGACTAGGGAGCAGATGATGAATTATGTGGCTAATGCGGAAAATTTATAATTGTGCAAAAGTCAGTGCAGCCAAACAGTCGCACAATACCAGTGGCCCTGCTGATACCTCTGACTAGGTCCACAAGTGCTCCTCAGTGATTCCTTCTTTTTTTGTCTCACTGAGTTCATAGTTGAGCTTCTATGGAAACGAAGAAGACTAAACCTGAGGTTACCACTCCACAACACAGACTACCATACCACATAATTTCTCTCCATAACACATAATCCCACTCTACATAATTCCTATAAAATAAATACCACATACTTTCTATCCACATAATTTCACTGCACAACTTACCACATAATTCCACTACACACAACGTACATCCACTCAACTTCAAAAAACATTAGTGAAAAACTTTTACATTTGCAACGCCAAACGCTCTAACTCTCGCAAATGCGAAACCTATTACATTGCAAACACTTCTTTAACTAGTAGTCGCGTTTGCAGAGTGGTGGAGAAAGGTTGCTGGGCCTCCGACAAGTGCTCAGGAATTCCGCTGTGTAGGACTTACAGGAGGTACCAGGAGCGCTTCTTGGCCCCCAAAGTCCCTCAGGAGTAAATTGGACTTCATCCCCCATCCCGTAGTCTGCCAGGAGGTGCGTTTGCAGAGTGGTGGAGAAAGGGGGGCATGGCCTCCGAAGACGTCTTAGCAATCCCACTGTGTGGGAATTACTGGAGGTAACAAGAGGGGTAGTTGGCCCCCAAGGACATCCTTGGGGGCCAAGTACCCCTCCTATTACTTCCAGTGAGGCCCACACAGCAGGATTGCTAAGTTCTCATAGCAGGCCATGCCCCCTTTGCCCACCACTCTGCAAATGCGCTCCCTGGCACGCTCTTGGATGGGGATTGAAGTCCCCTTAGCTGCTGGGGGTCCTTAGGGGCCAACTAGCCTACCTCTTACCTCCAATAATCCCCACACACTGGGATTGCTGAGAGGTGGACACAGGCCATGCTCCCTTTCTCCCCCACTCTGCAAACATGCCTCCTGGCACGCTCTTGGTTGGGGGATGAAGTCCCCTTTCCTCCTGAGGATCCCTGCGGGCCAACTAGCCCTCCTGTTACCTCCAGTAAGCCCCATACAGCTGGATTGCTGAGAGTGCTCAAAGGTCACGCCCCCTTTTTACACCACTCTGCAAATGCGACTCCTGGCACACTGCTGCTCGGGGGATGAAGTCCACTTTAGTCCTGAGGTCCTCAGGACACAAGAGGACCTCATCGCCCCACCAGCAATGTGCCAAGAGGCACGTTTGCAGAGTGGTGTAAAAAGGGACGTGGCCTCGGACCACCTCTCAGCAATCCCACTGTGTGGGGCTTACTGGAGGTACCTGGTGGGCTAGTTGGCCCCTAAGGACCCATAAGATTCTAGGGGACTTCCTCCCCAACCCAAAATGCACCAGGAGGCGCATTTGCACAGTGGTGCAAGGAGGGGGCGGGCCTCCAGCGAGATGCCGGCTTCTGTTTTTTTTTTCTTTTGTTAGAAGGGGGCTGTGTGGCCCCCCTTCTCAACATTTTTTGGGCCCTGGGGACCCCATCCCCCAGAGCCTGAGCATTTTTTTATTAAAAAAAAAAAAAACGGGAAGGGGGCCGCGTGTACCCCTTCCTTGAGCCACTATTGGCCCCGGGGACCCCATCTCCCGGGGCCTGGCCTTGTTTTTAATTTTTGCCGGGAGGGGGCCGCATGGCCCCCTCCCCTGGGCCACTTCTGGCCCCGGGGACCCCATCCCCGGGGCCTACCCAGCCTGGATTTTTTTGGGGGGTAGGGGGGCCACGTGGCCCCAATCCTAAGGCCAATTTTGGCCCTGGGGACCCCATCCCCCAGGGCTGGCCTTCCTTTTTTTAAAAATAAATAACAAATATAAAGGGGAGGGGGGCCGAGTGGCCCCCCTCCCGGGCCACTTCTGGCCCCGGGGACCCCATCCCCCAGGGCAGGCGCTCAAGTTGGGGACTGTGGGGGGAGCCCCAATGCCCCCACGGTCCCTACCGGCTCCCTGCCTCCTGCGGGAGCCGGCATTACTTTTGGACAAGGGGAGCTGCTGACATGGAGCTCCCCTTGCCCAAAATAAATTCTGCTTTGCTTTGTTGAAGCGAGAGCAGGTTTCCTGCTCTCGCTTCAACGAAGCAAAGCAATGTTTGCTATGGCCGTGCTCCCGCCCTGCCATAGCAAACAGCAATGTCCCGGGGGTGGGCACCTCGGGACATTGGAGGAGCCGGCCCTGGGGGGTGGCGGTCCCCAGGGCCAATGAGGGCTCCAGGAGGGGGGCCGCGTGGCCCTCCTCCAAACTCTTTAAAGCCCCGGGGAGGTGGTGGTCCCCGGGGTCTGCAACAGACCCCTGCACTTCATTTATGTATGCCCCGGGGAGGTGGTGGTCCCCGGGGCTGCGGGGGGGGCGAGTGCCCCTGATACATAATTGGGCATTGCCCCCAGGACCTGGCCCACCCGGGGGCTTAAGGAAAATGAAGCACAGGAGCCCGTGCTTTTTTTTTTCCATCCGGATTCGCGCACCCAGCACAAATTTGGCCGATTTTATTTTTTTTAAAATGCTTTTTTGGGCCCTGGGGGTCCTTGTGGGACCCCCTGAGCAGGCCTAGGGGGTCAGGGTGTTTCTACCCTGCCCCCTTGTCTGGTTTTTCATCTTTTTTTCTACTGATTTCTTGTGACTCGGTTTCCGAGTCACAAGATGGTGCCAACGCTTCCTGGTTTGGAGTGTTGGCAGCCAATCAGAATGAAGTTCGTGCTTGGGAGGGTTCGCAAACCCTCCTCGGTGCCCAGATATATACATTTTTATTTTTTGAATTTCTCAGCAACTACTGAATGGATTTACACCATTTTAAAAAAAAGGGCGCTTTCTGAACCAAGAGCTACCTTTTTGCCAAATTTGGTGTAATTCCGTTCAGCAGTTCGGGCTGTAGCCTGTTTTAAAATTCCTATGGAAATTAACATGGGGAAAATGTGTTTTGGGACCCCCTTTTTTCTCGGCCCCCGCTTGACAAATCACCCCGAAACTTTCAAGACAGGAGCTGACCTGAGTGAACCATTAGTTTGGAAAATTTTGCGAAGATTCGTCAAACGGCGCCAAAGATATTGGCAAAAGAAAAAACACTTTTTTAATAGAAACGAGGTCCTAACTATAACTACCTACTGGCGACGTGGCCCCCCTCCTGAGGCCAATTATGGCCCCGGGGACCCCATCCCCCAGGGCGTGGCCTTACATTACCAAATGCCCCCACGGTCCCTGCCAGCTCCCCGCCTCCTGCGGGAGCCGGCATTGCTTTTGGACAAGGGGAGCTGCTGACATGGAGCTCCCCTTGTCCAAAAGCAATTCTGCTTTGCTTAGTGGAAGCGAGAGCAGGTTTCCTGCTCTCGCTTCCACAAAGCAAAGCAGAAGTTTGCTATGACAGGGTGGGAGCAGTGCTCCCACCCTGTCATAGCAAACTGCAATGTCCCAGGGGTGTGAACCCTGGGACATTGCTGGAGCCGGCCCTGGGAGGTGGTGGTCCCCAGGGACATGGCGGGCTCCAGGAGGGGTGCAGCGCAGCCCCCCTCTAACAAGTTTGAAGCCCCGGGGAGGTGGTGGTACCCAGGGCTGGGGGTCCACAACGGACCCCCGTATTAACATAATTAGTGCCCCGGGAAGGTGGTGGTCCCCAGGGCAGTGTGGGGAGGGGCAGGAGCCGCCCCCACACTTCTATAATTTGATTGGAGCCCCGGAGAAGTGGCGGTCCCTGGGGCTTGGGGGGCCCACGAGGCCCCATGCCCCTACTAAAGTAAAGCCCCGGGGAGGTGGCGGTCCCTGGGGCAGTGTGGGGGGGAAGGAGCCCCCCATGCATTTTTTTGTTAGTAAGGGATGAGGATTTAAAAAATTAAATAAATGGCTCAGGCCCTGGGGGATGGGGTCCCCACGGCCCAAAAAAATTAAGAGAAGGGGGCCACACAGCCCACCTTGTAAAAAAAAAAAAAAAAGGAGAAGCCGGCATCTCGCCGGAGGCCCCGCCCCCTCCCTTCACCACTCTGCAAACGCACCTCCTGGTGGGTTCTAAGTTGGGGGATTAAGTCCCCTTGAATCCTGAGGGTCCCTGGGGCCAACTAGCCCACCAGGTACCTCCAGTAAGCTCCACACAGTGGGATTGCTGAGAGGTGGTCCGAGGCCACGCCCCTTTTTACACCACTCTGCAAACACGCCTCTTGGCGCACTGCTGGTGGGGCGATGAGGTCCTCTTGTGTCCTGAGGACCTCAGGAGTGAAGTGGACTTCATCCCCTGAGCAGCAGTGCGCCAGGCGGCGTGTTTGCAGAGTGGTGTAAAAAGGGGGCATGGCCTCGGACCACTCTCAGCAATCTAGCTGTGTGGGGCTTACTGGAGGTAACAGGAGGGCTAGTTGGCCCCCAGGGACCCTCAGAAGGGAAGGGCACTTCATCCCCCAACCAAGAGCGCACCAATCAATCAATCACAGAATTTGTAGAGCGCACTACTTACCCGCGAGGGTCTCAAGGCGCTGGGGGGAGAGAAGGGGGGGGTGCTGCTACTGGTCGAACAGCCAGGTCTTGAGTAGCCTCCTGAATGTCAGCAGGTCTTGGGTCTGTCGTAGGCTTAGTGGAAGGGTGTTCCAGGTCTTGGCGGCGAGGTGTGAGAAGGATCTGCCGCCGGTGGTTGTTCTTCGAATGTGAGGGACGGTGGCGAGGGAGAGGTCGGCGGAGTGGAGCTGGCGGTTGGGGACGTAGAAGAAGAGTCGTCTGTTGAGGTAGGCTGGGCCAGTCTTGTGGAGTGCCTTGTGTGCGTGGATGAGGAGTTTGAAGGTGATCCTCCTGTCGACGGGGAGCCAGTGCAGGTTCCTCAGGTGGGGGCGATGTGGCTGTGGCGTGGTACATCGAGGATCAGGCGTGCGGAGGCGTTTTGTATGCGTTGCAGTCGCTTGATGAGCTTGGCCGGGGCTCCCGCGTAGAGGGCGTTCCCATAGTCAAGTCTGCTACTGACGAGGGCCTGGGTGACTGTTCTTCTTGTGTCTGTCGGGATCCACCTGTAGATCTTGCGAAGCATGCGGAGGGTGTTGAAGCAGGAGGAGGAGACTGCGTTGACTTGCTTGGCCACGGAGAGCGTTGAGTCGAGGATGACTCCCAGGTTGCGTGCGTGGTCGGTGGGTGTCGGGGCTGCTCCCAGCGTTGTTGGCCACCAGGAGTCGTCCCAGGCTGAGGGGTTGGAGCCGAGGATGAGGACCTCCGTCTTGTCCGTGTTCAGCTTTAGTCGGCTGATCTTCATCCAATCGGCGACGGTCTTCATTCCTTCATGGAGATTGGCTTTGGCGGCGAGGGGGTCCTTGGTGAGGGAGAGGATCAGTTTAGTGTCGTCAGCGTAGGAGATAATGTTGAGGTCGTGCTGTCTGGCGATGCGTGCGAGCGGGGCCATGTAGATGTTGAACAGTGTTGGGCTGAGGGAAGATCCCTGGGGTACGCCGCAGATGATCTCGGAGGCTTCGGATCGGAAAGGTGGGAGGCGGACTCTCTGGGTTCTGCCGTCGAGGAAGGAGGTGGTCCATTCTAGGGCCTTGTCTTGGATCCCTGCGTCGTGGAGGCGTGCGCGTAGAGTGCGGTGGCAGACAGTGTCGAAGGCGGCGGAGAGGTCCAGCAGGATGAGGGCTGCGGTCTCACCGTTGTCCAGCAGGGTCCTGATGTCGTTGGTGGCAGCGATGAGGGCAGTCTCAGTGCTGTGGTTGCTGCGGAACCCCGATTGGGATGGGTCCAGGATGCTGTTTTCTTCGAGGTATCAGGTTAGCTGTTTGTTGACGATCTTCTCGATGACTTTGGCTGGGAACGGAAGCAGGGAGATGGGCCGGAAGTTCTTGAGGTCTCTTGGGTCCGCCTTGGGTTTTTTGAGTAGGGCGTTGATCTCTGCGTGTTTCCAGCTCTCTGGGAAGGTCGCGGGCTCGAAGGAGGGATTGATAACGTTGCACAGGTGGGGTGCGATGGAGCTGCTGGCTTTGTTGAAGATGTGGTGCGGGAAAGGGTCTGACGGGGAGCCGGAGTGTATTGTGCCCATGGTCTTGATGGTGTCATCGATGTTCACGCTGGCCCAGGCTGGCAAGGGGTCATGGTCGATGGTGTGCGGCGGGTCTGGTGTATCTATCTTGGTGGGGGCTGTCTGGGTGTTGAAGCTGTCGGCGATCTTGCGGTGGAAGAAGGTGGCGAGGGAATCGCACAGGGCTTGCGACGGCGGGATGTCGTTGGTGTTGGAGCTGGGGTTGGAGAGTTCCTTCACGATGTTGAAGAGCTCCTTGCTGTTGTGTGTGTTGTTGTCGAGGCGGTCTTTGAAGGAGATTCTCTTGGCGGACCTGATGAGGTGGTGGTGGTTACGGATGGCGTCTTTATGGGCTGCGTGGCTGTCCGGTGTCTTATCACTGTGCCATTTCTTCTCAAGTTTCTGGCAGGTACGCTTGGAAGCTAGGAGTTCCGGGGTGAACCAGCTGGCTCTTTTGGTGGTGTCGCTGTAGGTGAGTTTTTTCAGCGGGGCGAGGGTGTTGGCACAGTCGTCTATCCATCGTCTGAGGTTGCAGGCAGCGTCGTCGGTGTTGGATGGGTCGGAGGGAGGGCTGAGAGTGAGGCATGTTTGCAGAGTGGTGGACAAAGGGGGCGTGGCCTGTGTCCACCTCTCAGCAATCCCACTTTGTGGGGCTTACTGGAGGTAACAGGTAGGCTAGTTGGCCCCTAACAACCCCCGGCAGCGAAGGGGACTTGAATCCCCATCGAAGAGCGCGCCAGGGAGCGTGTTTGCAGACTGGTGGGCAAAGGGGGCATGGCCTGCTATGAGAACTTACTAATGCTGCTGTGTGGGACTTACTGGAGGTAATAGGAGGGGTAGTTGGCCCCCAAGGATGTCCTTGGGGGCCAACTAACCTTCCTGTTACCTCCAGTAATTCCCACACAGTGGGTTTGCTAAGAGGTCTTTGGAGGCCATGCCCCCCTTTCTCCACCACTCTGCAAACACGCCTCCTGGCACACTACGGGTTGGGTGATGAAGTTCACTTTTCTCCTGAGGGACTTTGGGGGCCAAGAAGCCCTCCTGGTACCTCCTGTAAGTCCTACGCAGCGGAATTCCTGAGCCCCCTTTCTCCACCTCTCTGCAAACGCGACTACTAGTTAAAGAGGCATTTGCAATGTAATAGGTTTCGCATTTGCAAGAGTTAGAGCTATTGGCGTTGTAAATGTAAAAGTGTTTTATTAATGTTTCTTGGAGTGGAGTGGATGTAGGTTGTGTGTAGTCAAATTATGTGGTATGTTGTGCAGTGAAATTATGTGGAAAATAAGTATGTGGTATTTACTGTATAGGAATTATGTAGAGTGGGATTATGTGTTATAGAGAGTAATTGTGTGGTATGATAGTCTGTGTTGTGGAGTGGTAACCTCAGGTTTAGTCTTCCTCGTTTCCATAGAAGCTAAACTATAAACTCAATGAGACAAAAGAAAAGAAGGAACCACTGAGGAGCACTTCTGGACCTAGTCAGAGGTATAAGCAGGGCCACTGGAATTATGCGACTGTTTGGCTGCACCGACTTTTGCACAATTATACATTTTCCGCATTTGCCACATAATCCATCATCTGCTGCATAATCTGCAGATTCGAAGAAAAAAAAAACTTGTTTCTGGCTCAAACGTTACCAAAAATGCAGCGACAAGTGTTACAGCGTGGTGGAAGGCCCTTTGCAAACCTAGAATGGTCACCTGTTACTTATTGCTAAATGTGGATATTAAATTGCTACTAATGGTGTGCAAACCACTCTTGCTTCCTTCTGCGCCTCTCTTGCCTCTTTCTGTATTTCTGTTGCTTCTTTCTGTACCTTTCTCTCTTTTTCTGTACTTCTTTTGCCTCTTTCTGCTCATCTCTTCCACTTTCTGCACCGCTCTTGCCTCTTTCTGCACCTCTGTTGCCTCTTTCTGCACCTCACTTGCTTCTTTCTGTACCCCTCTTGCCTCTTTCTGCACCCTTCTCTCTTTCTGCACCTCTTTTCCCTCTTTCTGTACCCCTGTTCCCTCTTTCTGCACCTCTCCTGCCTGTTCCTGCACCTCTCTTGTCTCTTTCTGCACTTCTCTTGCCTCTTTCTGAATCTCTGCTGCTTCTTTCTCTACTTCTGTTGCTTCTTTCTGCACCCCTCTTGCCTCTTTCTGCACCTCTGTTGCTTCTTTCTGCACTTCTTGCTTCTTTCTGCACCTCTGTTGTTTCTTTCTGCACCCCTCTTGCCTCTTTCTGCACCCTTCTTCCCTCTTTGTGCAACTCTATTGACTCTTTCTAGACCCCTCTTCCCTCTTTGTGCACCTCTGTTCCTTCTTTCTGCGCTTCTCTTGCCTCTTTCTGCACCCCTCTTGCCTCTTTCTGCACTTCAGTTGGTTCTTTTGCACTGCTCTTGCTTCTTTCTGCTCCTCTCTTGCAAATTTCTGCACCCCTCTTGCCTCTTTCTGCAGCCCTCTTCCCACTCTCTGCACCTCTCTTGCCTCTGTCTGCACCCCTGTTCCTTCTTTCTGCACCTCTTTTGCCTGTTTCTGCACTTCTTTTGCCTCTTTTTTGCACCTCTCTTGCTCCTTTCTGCACTTCTGCACCCCTGTTGCCTCTTTCTGCACTGGTCTTCCCTCTTTCTGCACCTCTCTTGCTTCTTTCTGCACTTCTCTTGCTTCTTTCTGCACCTCTCTTGCTTCTTTCTGCACCCTTCTTCCCTTTGTTGCTTCCCTCTTGCCTCTTTCTGCAGTTCTCTTGCCATTTTCAGCTCCTCTATTGCCTCTTTCTGCACCTCACTTGCTTATTTCTGCACCCCTCTTGCCTCTTTCTGCACCCCTCTTCCCTCTTTATGCACTTCTCTTGCCTCTTTCTGCACCCCTGTTCCCTCTTTCTGCACCTTTCCTGCCTGTTTCTGCACCTCTCTTGCCTCTATGTACCTCTGTTGCTTCTTTCTGCACTGCTCTTGCCCCTTACTTACCTCTTTCTGTACTTTTCTTGCTTGTTTCTGCACCTCTCTTGCATCTTTCTGCACCTCTGTTGCCTATTTCTGCATCTCACTTGCTTCTTTCTGCACCCCTCTTGCCTCTTTCTGCACCCCTCTTCCCTCTTTATGCACCTCTCTTTCCTCTTTCTGCACCCCTGTTCCCTCTTTCTGCACCTTTCCTGCCTGTTTCTGCACCTCTCTTGCCTCTATGTACCTCTGTTGCTTCTTTCTGCACTGCTCTTGCCCCTTACTTACCTCTTTCTGTACTTTTCTTGGTTCTTCCTATACCTCTGTTGCTTCTTTCAGCAATTCTCTTGCCTCTTTCTGCACTTCTCTTCCTTCTTTCTGCACCCCTCCTGCCTCTTTCTGTACCTCTCTTGCCTCTTTGTGTACCTCTCCTACCTCTTTCTGCACCCCTCTTGCCTCTTTTTGCACCTCTGATGGTTCTTTCTGCACTGCTCTTGCTTCTTTCTGCACCTCTTTTGCTAATTTCTGCATCCCTCTTGACTCTTTCTGCACCCCTCTTCCATATTTCTCCACCTCTCTTGCTTCTTTCTGCACCTCTCTTGCAAGTTTCTGAATCCCTCTTACCTCTTTCTGCACCCGTTCCCTCTTTCTGCACCTTTCTTGCATGTTTCTGCACCTCTGTTTCTTCTTTCTGTACTTCTCTTGCTTCTTTCTGTACCGTCTTGTCTCTTTCTGTACCCCTTTTGCCTCTTTGTGCACCTCTCCTGCCTCTTTCTGCACCTCTCCTGCCTCTTTCTGCAGTACTCTTGCCTCTTTCTGCACCTCTGTTGCTTCTTTCTGTATTTCTGTTGTCTCTTTCTGTATCCCTCTTGCCTCTTTCTGTACCTCTGTTGCTTCTTTCTGCACTTCTCTTGCTTCTTTCTGAACCCCTCTTGCCTCTTTCTGCACCCTTTCTCCCTCTTTGTGCAACTCTCTTGCCTCTTTCTACACCTCTCTTCCTTCTTTCTGTACCCCTCTTGCCCCTTTGTGCACCTTTGTTCCTTCTTTCTGCACTTCTCTTGCCTTTTTCTGCACCCATCTTGCCTCTTTCTGCAATTCTATTGGTTCTTTTGCACTGCTCTTGCTTCTTTCTGCACCTCTTGCAAATGTCTGCACCCCTCTTGCCTCTTTCTGCACCCCTCCTCCTACTTTCTGTACTTCTCTTGCCTCTGTCTGCACCCCTGTTCCCTCTTTCTGCACCTCTTTTGCCTGTTTCTGCCACTTTCTTGCCTCTTTCTGCATATCTCTTGCCTCCTTCTACACCTCACTTGCCTCTTAATGCACTTCTCTTGCTTCTTTCTGCACCCTTCTTCCCTTTTTCTGCACATTTATTGCCTCTTTCTGCACCTCTTTTGCCTCTTGCTGCACATCTTTTGGTTCTTTCTCCACTGCTCTTGCCTCTTTCTGCACCTGTTGGTTCTTTCTGCACTGCTCTTGCTTCTTTCTGCCCCTCTGTTGCGAATTACTGCATCCATCTTGCCTCTTTCTGCACCTCTCTTGCCTCTGTCTGCACACCTGTTCCCTCTTTCTGCACCCTTTTTGCCTGTTTCTGCAACTCTCTTGCCTCTTTCTGCAGTTCTCTTGCCTCCTTCTGCACCTCACTTGCCTCTTTCTGCACTTCTCTTGCCTCTTCCTGCACCCTTCTTCCCTTTTTCTGCACATCTCTTGCCTCTTTCTGCACATCTCTTGGTTCTTTCTGCACTGCTATTGCCTCTTTCTGCACCCCTCTTGCCTCTTTCTGCACCTCTGTTGGTTCTTTCTGCACTGCTCTTGCTTCTTTCTGCACCCCTCTTGCCTCTCTCTGTACTTCTCTTGTGTCTGCCTCCACCCCTGTTCCCTCTTTCTGCAACTCTTTTGCCTGTTTCTGCATCACTCTTGCCTTTCTGCAGTTCTCTTGCCTCCTTCTGTTCCTCTGTTGCCTCTTTCTTCACCCCTCTTGCCGCACCCCTCTTGCCTATTTCTGTACCCCTGTTGCTTCATTCTACACTTCTCTTGCTTCTTTCTGCACCTCTCTCGCTTCTTTCTGCACCCCTCTTGCCTCTTTCTGCACCCTTCTTCCCTCTTTGTGTATCTCTCTTGCCTCTTTCTGCACCCCTCCTGCCTCTTTCTGCACTGCTCTTGCTTCTTTCTGCACCTCTTTTGCTAATTTCTGCATCCCTCTTACCTCTTTCTGCCCCCGTTCCCTCTTTCTGCACCTTTCTTGCTTCTTTCTGCACTTCTCTTGCTTCTTTCTGCACCTCTTGCAAATTTCTGAATCCCTCTTACCTCTTTCTGGCCCCGTTCCCTCTCTCTGCATCTTTCTTGCGTGTTTCTGCACCCCTCTTCTCTTTCAGCACCTCGGTTGCTTCTTTCTGCACTTCTCTTGCTTCTTTCTGCACCGTCTTGCCTCTTTCTGTACCCCTTTTGTCTCTTTGTGCACCTCTCCTGCCTCTTTCTGCACCTCTACTGCCTCTTTCTGCAGTACTCTTGCCTCTTTCTGTACCTCTGTTGCTTCTTTCTGTACTTCTGTTGTCTCTTTCTGAACCCCTCTTGCCTCTTTCTGTACCTCTGTTGCATCTTTCTGCACTTCTCCTGCTTCTTTCTGCACCCTTCCTCCCTCTTTGTGCAACTCTCTTGCTTCTTTCTGCACTTCTCTTGCCTCTTTCTGCACCCCTCTTGCCTCTTTCTGTAGCCCTCTTGGTTCTTTCTGCACTGCTCTTGCTTCTTTCTGCACTGCTCTTGCAAATTTCTGCACCCCTCTTGCCCCTTTCTGCAATTCTCTTGCCTCTGTCTGCACCCCTGTTCCCTCTTTCTGCACCTCTTTTGTCTGTTTCTGCAACTCTCTTGCCTCTTTGTGCAGTTCTCTTGCCTCTTTGTGCAGTTCTCTTGCCTCTTTCTGTACCCCTCTTGTTGCACTTCTCTTGCTTCTTTTTGCACCCCTCTTGCCTCTTTGTGCACTTCTCTTTCCTCTCTCTGCACCCCTCTTGCCTCTTTCTGCACTTCCGTTGGTTCTTTGTGCACTTCTCTTGCTTTTTTCTGCACCCCTCTTGCCTCTTTCTGTACATCTGTTGCTTCTGTCTGCACTTCTCTTGCTTCTACCTTTTTGTACACAAATTTAGAGTATGTTGTTTGAAACACATGTATTCAAGTATTTGTATGTTTATTTTTATGTAATGTGTCACTAGGTAAAAGCAGAGACACGCATGCATACCTTCACAAACTTGGTGAGACTTACAACAGTGATATGCTTAGGATTGCTGTTTTACATTTGGTAGGCCTAACATTCTGAGCAGTCGATGAATATTGAACCTTCAAGAGAAAAGTGAGGTTTAAGACGTCTTGGGAGACGGATTAGTGGTTTGTATGAGTCTGTTGTAAGGTACTGTCAAAGTAGGCCTCTTTCTGCACTTCTGTTGGTTCTTTCTGCACATCTCTTGCTTCTTTCTGCACCTTTCTTCCTCCTTCTGTACCTCTCTTGCCTCTTTCTACACTTCTCTTGCTTCTTTCTGTGCCTTTCTTCCTCTTTCTGCACATGTCCTATCTATGTAGGCATAGTTAGAAATTAGCATTTAAAAAACCTTTGAAATACACTGAAAAAACCATAGGTTTCAGGAACGTTATAATTAGAAATTAGCATTTAAAAAACCTTTGAAATTCACTGAAAAAACCATAGGTTTCAGGAACGTTATAGTTAGAAATTAGCTTTAAAAAACCTTTGAAATTCACTGAAAAAACCATAGGTTTCAGGAACGTTATAGTTAGAAATTAGCTTTAAAAAACCTTTGAAATTCACTGGTTTCAGGGACGTTATAATTAATTGGACATTTCACTCATACAAAACCAGAGAAATTCGGCCGTTATAGTTAGTAATATGTGACATCATCAGCAGTGCATTGCGGGGGCACGAGTTATAGTTAGCTCAACTAACTATAACGGCCGAATTTCCCACAAGGACCCCCTGGGCAAAAAAAAACATTTAAAAAAAAAAAAAAAAATCGGCAGGATGCGCTCAGGGTGCGCGGATCCTGCAAAAAAAAAAAATCGAGCGCGGTCTCCCGCGCTTTGATGTAACTTGCCCCGGGTGGGCCAAGTCCCGGGGGCATGCTGGGGGTTTATTTTATGTATGGGGGCCTCAAAGGGCCCCCAAGCCCCGGGGACCGCCACCCCCGGGGCTTTTATTTTAAAATGGTGCGGGAGGGCACTCGGCCCTCCCGCAGCCCCGGGGACCACCACCTCCCCGGGGCTTCTTTTTTTTTTTTTTTAATTTCCTGTGTGGGGGGGCTCGAGCCCCCCCACACGCCCCGGGGACCGCCACCTCCCCGGGCGCTAACAAATTTAAAATGGGGGTCCGTTTTGGACCCCCGAAGCCCGGGGACCACCACCTCCCCGGGGCTTTGCTGATGTGGGGAGGGGGCCGCGTGGCATGAAGGATGTATGGGACCTATACGGCAGCCAAAATGAGTTTAAAAGGCTAGCAAAATCAAGCGCAAAAAGCTCTCCTCAATGGAAGACAAGACGAGCCTCGCAAAAGAAGCCATGGTTGGATGACCCTCAGTTCATATGCTCAGCTGACACCTCAGAGTTACCTAACTTGCACCTTCAATGCACGCACTAAACTTTGCTTTTTAAAATTAAGATTGGGGGTGATCAATTTGTCCTGCCACCTTCCCAAATGGAAAAGAGAGCAAGTCCAAGAGATATGTCGATTTTGCGGCAACCAAAGGGAAGACATAATTCATGTTGTGTGCCTATGCCCAAGCCTCTTGAAAGAAAGAAGGTCCCTCCTACGGAAGGCCTGGAACACCAAGGAAGTTAGATCATGTAGATCGGCAGTATTGGCCTGTTTCGACTCACGGAACACAACCTTAAATTGCGCACTGGTGAGGTTTATGGACTGCGCAGCCAAAAAATTAGGAAAGGGGAGATGTTGATCGTTACCCCAGCTAGAGGCGCAGATCCACGGACCGCGATAACAATGAGAACTTCTGCTTTGAAGACACCCGGAAATATGGAAATCCGCCAGAACTGCAAAAGGGAAGCGTGCACAGAATGGATACCTTGGGTCATAAAATATAAACTTGATCTCAACAGCTTTGAAAGGATTGTCCTCAATGGTATTGGAGGTGCCGGACATAAATAAGAGATCTCGGCTATGTGGAGGGCTAGGCATATTTTATCACTGCAACTGGAATCGCATTTTTTAGTCAATTTAATAAGCGTCAAATTTTTATCTATTTATTCGTATCAATTTAACAAGGATCAAAAAAAAAATATATATATATATATATATATATATTCTTATCTCATGCTTGTATTAATTCAATACGCATCAAAAAGTTTTAATGACATGTTCCCTGCAAAGGTTTTTAAATCATGCAATAAAGAATTCTTTCTAATTGCTTTTCCACATGGGAAGCAGCATGTTAGCTGCTCCCCGTGTGGAAAAGCAATGCCGGCTCCCTTAGGACACGGGGAGCCGGCAGGACTGTGGGGGTTTGGGGACCCCCCACAGTCCCCAACGAGAGGCCAGGCCCCGGGGATGGGGTCCCCGGGGCCATAAGTGGCCCGGGAGGGGGCCACGTGGCCCCCTCCCCAGAAATAATTTTTTTTAAAAAGGCCTGCCCCGGGGGATGGGGTCCCCGGGGCAAAAGGAGGCCTGAGGAGGGGGCCACGCAGCCCCCTCCTTAAAAATTAATTTAAAAGTGTGGCCATGCCCCGGGGGATGGGGTCCCCGGGGCAGGATTCGGCCACGGGAGGGGGCCACGCGGCCCCCTTCCCGTTTAATTAAAAAATAAAAGGGGTAAGGCCCTGGGGGATGGGGTCCCCAGGGCCCAAAAATAGGAAAAAGGAAGGGGGCCACACAGCCCCCTTCAGGAGAATTTTTTTTTTTTTTAAATAACGATCGGGCCCGCAGGCCCCGCCCCTTCCTTCACCACTCTGCAAACGCGCCCCTGGCACGTTTGCAGATGAGAAGTAATTCCCCTTCAATACTGGGGGTCCCTGGGGGCCAACTAGCCCACCAGGAACCTCCAGTATGCGCCAGGGGCTGCCTTGCAGAGAGGTGTACAGAGGCCGCGCCCCTTTTACACCTCTCTGCAACGCAGCTCTGTGGCGCTTAATGGAGGTAGCTGGTGGGCTAGTTGCACCCCAGGGACCCTCAGGATTCAAGGGGAGTTAATCCCCCGACTTAAAACGCGCCAAGGGCGCGTTTGCACAGTGGTGAAGGGAGGGGCGGGGCTTCAGGTGACATGTGTGCAAACAGGCCCCGTGGCGCGTTTTAAGATGGGGAATTAAATCCCCTTCAATCCTGAGGGTCCCTGGGGGCCAACTAGCCCAACAGGTACATCCAGAAAGCGCCACAGAGCTGCTTTGCAGAGAGGTGTAAAAAGGGGTGTGGCCTCTCTACACGTCTCTGCAACGCAGCCCCCTGGCGCATACTGGAGGTTCCTGATGGGCTAGTTGGCCCCTAGGGACCCTCATGATTCAAGGGGACTTAATCCCCCAACTTAAAACGCGCCACGGGGCGCGTTTGCACAGATGTCACCTCAGGCCCCGCCCCCTCCCTTCACCATTGTGCAAATATTCGTCTAAAATCTGCCGAACTACGAATTCCGATTTACTCACCTGTTATCAGGAGAGACCTCAGTGCTGCATCTTTCAGCCCAGTACTAATCCTGAAAAGTAATTTTAACCGTACTTACCAGTAACTTGAATTTCCTTCCATAGGATATCATTGCCTGCTTTTTGCTGAAAAGGTTTCGAAGTGTGGAGTTTTGGAACATACAAATATTCCTCTAAAATCAGCCGAAATACGAATTCCGATTTACTCACCTGTTATCAGGAGAGACCTCAGTGCTGTATCTTTCAGCCCAGTACTGGTCCTGAAAAGTAATGTTAACCGTACTTATCAGGAACTTGAATTTCCTTCCATAGGCTAACATTGACTGGTTTCACTTGGAAATTCTTCTAAGTGTGGAGTTTTGGAACTTTAAAATATTCCTCTAAAATCAGCCGAAATACGAATTCCGATTTACTCACCTGTTATCAGGAGAGACCTCAGTGCTGTATCTTTCAGCCCAGTACTGGTCCTGAAAAGTAATTTTAACCGTACTTACCAGTAACTTGAATTTCCTTCCATAGGCTAACATTGACTGGTTTCACTTGGAAATTCTTCTAAGTGTGGAGTTTTGGAACTTGAAAATATTCCTCTAAAATCAGCCAAAATACGAATTCCGATTTACTCACCTGTTATCAGGAGAGACCTCAGTGCTGCATCTTTCAGCCCAGTACTGATCCACAAAAGTAATTTTAACCGTACTTACCAGTAACTTGAATTTCCTTCCATAGGATATCATTGCCTGCTTTTTGCTGAAAAAGTTTCTAAGTGTTGAATTTTGAAACATACAAATATTCCTCTAAAATCAGCCGAAATCCGAATTCTGATTTACTCACCTGTTATCAGGAGAGACCTCAGTGCTGCATCTTTCAGCCCAGTACTGGTCCTGAAAAGTAATTTTAACCGTACTTACCGGTAACTTGAATTTCCTTCATAGGCTAACATTGACTGGTTTCACTTGGAAATTCTTCTAAGTGTGGAGTTTTGGAACTTTATAATATTCCTCTAAAATCAACCAAAGTACGAATTCCAATTTACTCACCTGTTATCAGGAGAGAACCCAGTGCTGCATCTTTTAGCCCAGCACTGACCCTGAAAAAGTAATTCTAACCGTACTTACCAGTAACTTATATTTTCTTCCATAGGAATCCATTGTCTGGTTTTCAGCAGAAAAGTTTCAAAGTGTCGATTTTCACAAACTACAAATATTCCTTAAAAATCGCCTGTATGACTTAAACGCATTCTTTCAACTGTTTACAGGAGATGCACCAGTGCTGGATCCAGGATCCAACACTGAGTAAGAAAAAGTAACGATAACAGTTTTTACCTGCTAAGTGAATTTCCTTCCATAGGATAACATTGGTGATTCTATGAGAAAAAGTTTCAAAGTGTCAACTTTTAAAATACAAT